>JAODAH020030264.1:0-26105 GCA_027574865.2 Coproporus ventriculus
TCCTTAAATTAGATTAAAAGGTTTTAAATTATTAATTTAAAACATAAAATTTGTATAGAACATTGAATAAATATTGTGCACTTGTCTCCCCATCTTCAAACACAAAAATCTGACAAACCACTTTTATTTTTTTAATGTTTTTATTCATTGCAGTTATGCAACTAACTATACACAAAACAGTCCGTAAAATCGCATTTTACGAACTCATTTGAGTCATTTCACGGACTCTTTTTCTTATTTTACGGACTCTTCCAGAAAAAAATTTAACCTGGAGGTTGGGATAATGAATATATAAAAACGTTAAAAAATTAATTAATTATAAGTGTCAGTAAAGAAAAAAGTGAAAAGAAACATAATTTGCAAACTATAAAAAATCAGATGTTAATAGAACTTAGAAAAGTCACCCTCCATTTTATATAACATTTGGAGTTGAAATGTATTCCCCCATTAATTTTATTACAAAATTGATTCAATAATTGAGTTATTTTAAAATAATTAATGATTGACACCATTTAAATTTCTTGACATAACCCTTTCCGTTAACACCCCACTTCCCACTAACGGTTCAGTTTATTTTTAAATCTAATCCAATTTATTTTCCTACTAGGACAATTGTGGCAATTCCTAAATTTATTGCGAACAATTAAAAACATATTATTTTGATGAGTTAGTGCAGCTGGCGCGCAAAAAAATATTTTGCGATTTTCGACCAAGTCACAGCCATAAGATCAAGTTCAATTTAATTAAAAATACACACATACACATATTAATATGAAAGATTATAAAAATTTTATTGTCACCTCAAGACCGAGTTCCTCTTGTTCACCTACCTACTCTTTCACCTACAAGAAACCGATTTTAACCGGTAACATCTTGCACTTTGCAGATTCGAAACCAATTCATCTATAAATACACCTGCAAATTCAAATTATTATTATTAGTATAACTTTAAAAGATGGAAAAAGTTTTACTGGGGTGGTTTATTTTTGTTAAAGTAATTTAAAAAAAAGGATATTGCATTTTTATCCATTGCGTGTTAATTATAATTAAGTCAGATAAAATTTCCTTATTAATTACTAGGATGCAAACTTGATTAAACATTCAGTGCCGATGGAAACGAATTGGCCCTGGAAAATTTCAATAAAATGGATTGACCATGAAGGGAACAAAATGAAAAAAGAAGAAAACAAAATTGTTTATATCTGTGTAAACACATGTGCCTTGTGTGGTAATTATCTAATTGATAAAAAAATATTAGATGATGTTTAATTGATTACACTGATTGGGACAAAAATCGGCCCTAACAAAATTTTTTTATGATTCTTATGTAAAATGACATCCTGAATCCGAATATGACCTCTGTTTACCCATATCACTAACCGTTGGAGGGATGGAAGGGAATGAAATCAGTTTTTACAATTCTTCTGAGCAGCTAGAGAGGCAAAAAGTTATAAAAAAAATGAATATTTGTATTAGGTTTTGTGGATTAGGAAGGGAAGTTTCTAATTGGTATTATAATAATTTAACGAAATGATTTAGATGCAGAAAGTTGTAGAATTTGCTCTTTCAATTCCAACTCAAACTGGAAATGTCTGAAAAGAATGAAAATTCTTATCATCGGTAGTAGATAATTAATAAGAGCATTTCCAATAAATTAAAATTGGCGATCAATTCGATTGAATCCAATTTGAAACTAGTAATGTCCGAGTACAAGTATGTTTGTGTATGTATATGTGTCCCCCACTTGCAACGAAAAACGATTTAATTAATCCCGATGCGAACGAAGTATTTATTGAAGAAATGCTACAGATTTGAACCAGTGTTCTTAAGAAAATTTTGTGTTTTGCAACCTATTTGTATTGGGAAGTTCCAAACGTACTTTCAAGTTTATCGAATGAAATACAGCAGTCGATCAAATCGGCAGATAATACAAATACAATTTCGAACATTCCTTGTCCATCGGAGGAACAAATAGGATATTAGTTTTTTTAAATATATTTTCTGGTTGTGAATATTAAGTAAGTGAAATGTAACATAATTTTTAACACCTACACGAAACTACATTTTAAACTTTTCCATCACACCATAAGTTTCGACACACCATCTACTTTCCAAAACCATTTCAATTTAATTGTACGGTATTTTATAATTTTATATTAAGAATAGGATCTTTATCATTTTCCACAAATTTTAATAAACTAAAAAAATAAATAAATAAAAATCGTAATTTAAATAAGTAAATTAATTTTACTCAATGTAGAAATTTAGTCTGTTTCTTTCAAATGGCTTTTCTAGTTTTTGAAAAATTTCAAAAAATTTATAATTACTATTTACAATTTCTGTTTAAAAATAATAAATATAACAATTAAACTATTTAGCATATAAAAGTGTCATGTCATGCTTCTTACTTTTATCTAGAAAGCTTCTTAAGTTATTTCGTACCATTCTTACTCATACAAATTCCATAATATTTTCATAAATCTAGTCAATCATCTTCATCATCAACATCGATATAATCAATCCAAGTTTGGTTGGATATTGCTTTCATACTTTTCTATTTTTTTCTTGTTTTTCCTTATTTTTCAATTTGGGTCTTTATCGCTTCTCTACGTAGACAAATGCTTTTTACCTAGATTATTTTGCTGATCAAAATTTATTTATAACGATTTTTTTGGTCATTCAATTATCCAAATAACAAAATTCGTTTATTTCTTTTAGCGATTTAAAGCATCTTATTATTACTTCAAGTTCTCACTAAAAGACCTAAATCTAAGCATAATCTTTTAATAATGTGTAAGTTTATTTCTAGATTGAATGCATAGAATATCTTCCTGTTCTATTTTTTAAACTAAAGGCTGATATTTTAAAAGTGGACTGTGAAAACTCCAAAATATAGCAATCTGCATTCAAAATTTTGAAATCACTTACGTCTAGATTTTGGGAATACTATTAATCGATTCCGATTTCGAATCTACAATATTTTTTTGTACATCATTGTTGAATTTAAAAAAATATATATTTAATAATTTATTTATTAATATATTATATTTAATTGAGTATTTTGTTGAACGCTGCAAATAAAATAAATTCGAGTGTGTGCATAGAGATCTCGCAAATCGAAAGAGATACAGGAACGTTTAAATTGAGGCAAAGTTGCGTAATTGAATACTCAATAAAATGCTGTCCAGAAATTCGAAAAATTCCGATTACTTCCGGAGGTATCTAGGAAAATCCGAAAATTTGCAAATTTGTTTTTATTTCTTCCCGATTGTATTAGAAGAGATATATTGAAACAGATTGCATTTTGTCATTGCCGTTTTTCCTCGTCTACGCAATGGTGTCCTCAAATTTACACTGATAAGTTTCGTCCTCGGGCTACCGTCATCAACTTTTTTTTTAAATACGGACCTGGATTCACCGAATTTATTTAAGTTTTGTATATTTCATTCCCAAATGACTGTCCAAAACAAAAATTCTCTTAAAGTTCTCAAAAATAAGTTTTTTTAAATTTTAATCAACACTTAGTACATCCAATAAAATCCAAGTTTTCAGCATCAAATGAAGTGAAAAATCACTTTTATTATTATTACTCGGTAATCTACCGAATTCTACCGATTTTTTTATTAGCAATCTACCAATTTTTACAAAGTTCAGTGCGGCAGCACTGATGGTGAAATAGAATCCCGCCGCAGATGATCACAATTTTGGCTTCGCCTTTTGCTGTAAACTCATGTTCCTAGGCAATGACTATTACATAATATTCTATTATTAAACATTCTAATCACAATCTATCATTACTGCCAGCGATAATATTAAATATAAAAAAAAAACACTATTTAACAAAAGAGAGATGGTCTAAATATAAAAGAACAATTTAGTTTCTTTGTGATAAATCAGAGACGCTTGAAGATAAACCTGGATACTCTAGAGTTTAGACAAATTCTGTAATAGTTAATTTACGTGTTTTAACGAGATATTAAATTAGTAATGGATGCGCGTGGCATAAAGTTGAGTTTACATTAACCAACTGTTTCGCGAGACAAGTTTCGCGCAGTTTAGATGTAGTTCCTAACATGAAATATATTGCGCGAAATAGTTTTTCCTTGCAGATTCTATGACGCGCATCAAAGCGTTGCATCCAAACTAACGGGTTATCTTAATTCTTTCGCATCTGTTTTGCGCAATATAATTGTGAAGCACGAGACAATCGTTTCGCAAAATATCCAGCTTAAGAAAGAGAGAGGAGGTGTTTTCTAAACTTGAATTCTATTTGCCTTTTTGTATTTTGAACCCCACAAATTCCAACATTAACATTATATTTGTATCTATATTCATTATTGAAGATATTTAAATATAAAGATAATTAAATTCTAATGAAATCAAAAGAAAATTACAATTTAATTTTTCTGTAATTAAAAATGAACATTTTCATCCGACTTTAATTTTTATGTGTGTTTTCTTCACATTTCATTTCTTTGTTCGAATTTGCATATTTGTGTGCGTTTTTTGTATTAAATGTCAATCTTTGAATCTTAGATATGCTGTTATTGGTTTTTACTGCACATTCCACGAGTTCGGTATGATCCGGAGTATTCCAGATCAGTTCTTTCACGTGCATATTTTAGTATGTTAATGTAACCATATACTTTCAGGTAAGAATATATTTATTTCTGCCGCAAAATCTTCAAGAATGGGCACGGACAAGAACTACCATCGGAGGATCGGTTTTGTGATAATTACGTTTCTATTGTTACACGCTTGTGTCGAAGCAGGTGTTCCTACTAATAAGAATCTTACCGGAAATGCAGAAACAGGTAATATAACTACATAAAAATGATATTTAAATTGATTTGTCGGGAATAGGAATTCCCTAAAATAAATTAATTGAAAATCTGATCAAAATTCCAATCTCTCATTCAAACAGGTTAATACTTCAGATTTTATGAGATTAGTAGTAGGAAGTAGTAGCGGTTGCCTAATAATTTGCAATCAAAAACATATTATGTACTTTAACAACAAGTTTTATATAAATTGGAAAAATATACCTGAAAATAATAATCACAAATATGTTGGAAACATCAATATATCAAAATTATAAAACGATTTTTTTTTATATATAAAATATATTTAAATTACGTCAAGACAAAACATCAAGGGTAAATGTCAAAACATGTCAAATATCAAGAATACAAAAATAAATCAAAATGCAAGCAAATGTCAAAATAATATAAAATGTCAGGAAATAACAAAATATCTAGAAATGTCAATATGCCGAAAAAGTAAAAATAATAAAATTATCAAAAAAATATTAAAATATCAAAAAGTTAAAAAGTATCATCGAAAATTAATAGTTATGTTGGTGAATTGTTACTTGTAATTTTGAAATTAATTGTTTTTGTTAGTTACCCTTTGGCATTTTGTAGTTTCTATTTTTACCATTTTGACATTTTAACATCTTGAACTGTTTGATTAATTTTTATAAATAAATCTAGTTTTATTTCTATTTATTTATTTATTTTTTAGAAGATCCACAATGCATCGACGGTCATTCTAAATTACGTCACCCATTTTCATGGGCCGATTACTTAGTTTTGGGTGCTATGCTGGTGATATCTTGTGGAATTGGAGTATTTTATGGCTTTTTCGGAGAAAAACAAACAACTAGTGATGATTTTCTTTTAGGAGGAAGTTCAATGGGTACATTTCCAATGGCTATGTCACTTGCAGCTAGGTAAGTTTTCAAACTATTTAACATTAAAATAAAAGTTGTAATGTATGAGATTTATATTCCAAGACTTCAATTTCAACAATTTCACTAGGAATTATAGCTTCTAACCTAATTGAAAGCATTCCCCACATTAAAAATAGGGTTTATTAACAAAAGTTAATTTTTCTTTGAGTTAAAATATCTTAACGTTTTTTTGATCTTTTTTTACTCACGAGAAAGCTTTTTAAATGCATTAAGAGAACTCTCAGGTAATAAAAGCAAATAAAGAGTGAAGAAGAAAAAATTATGATATTTTTGCTTGAATTGAATCAAGAAGAAAAGTTTTTTGTGTTCTTCTACTTTCGTTCGTACTACTAACAGCATTTTTACTTTAATTTAGGTATTTGTATTACAAATCCTACGAAACTATTTGTTTGCAAAATTTTAATTCTATATTAATGTAATTTTTAGTATTTGGAACTTCAAAGAATGTTTGATGTAATAGTATTCGAAAATTTTAATATTGTACTTTCTATTTTAACACTGTTAGAAATCTGTTTGAAAACATTTTAAATTATGAAATTAAAAAAATGTAATACCATGTTCACAATGTGTAATATTTTTGACATATTTTAATTTTTGGCCAATATATATTACCATTTTAACATCAACTTTTAACACTTATAAAATTAAATAAAAATAGGAAAGCTATTTTTTACTACTACCATGAGGTTAAGCGCTGAAGGGATCCAACAATGTGGATTGCAAAGGTGAAGACATTTTCAGAAGACATTTAGAGTATTAATAAAAATAAAAAAAATCGCTGCGGACAGGATTCGAACCTGTGCGGGCAAAGCCCAATGGATTTCAAGTCCATCTCCTTAACCACTCGGACACCGCAGCTACTTGCTTATGTTCGATTTTCTTTTAACAAATTATTTTTTAATTTTTATACCTTCAGGATTTCTTAATACGACACATTCCGAAACTTACAGGAAAACTTTTATAAAAATCTTGGAAATTTTTAATAATTTATTTAAGCCTCAATCATTCCATCATAATTGTAGATTTTTTTATTTCAAAAATTATCGTGGAAAAATTCATGTGACTACAATAAACAATATATATTCGTATAAAAAATAAATTTATATAGATTATTTATATTAAAGTAAGCTTCAATTAAAAAGTCCTCTAAACAAGTTAGTTACGCTCACCTTGCATGTCTGCCCTAATATTTTCAACTTAATTACGAACTTTATTGAAAGTTCGTTTTATTGTCTATTTTCGTTAATTAGCGTTAATTGTCAATGTACAAATTGAGACAAACATTTATAAAGTGTAAAAATAATAATTGTGTTTGCCATTTTACGAAGAAAGCAGATCGGGATTGAACTGGACACTTCTGGAACTGATCGTAACTTCACAAAATGTTTTTATAATAATTTTCTTTTAAAGTCAATCTCCGCGCCTGACGTCAACCTTATAAAGAATTAATTAATTTGTAATAAACGCCCCGACACATGTTTCAGTTCAAAAGCGAGTTCACCTAATTATCTTGTAAAGTGGTACAATGGCGGAGGACAAGAAGGTCTCAGACCGACCCTGTAAACAAGGTCGAATTTAGGGAAACATTTTATAATTTCATTCCAAAATTACTTATCATTTTTGTTTTGATTCACCAAAGTAATTTGATTAATTTTGTTTGTACATGGAAAAATCTTATAATACATGTGATTCTAATGTTACCAATTTTTAATAAAACGTTATAATTACAAATATAAATATGCGAATGCTATAAATTTGAATCACTGATAGTACAATGAACTTGTTTATTTCTGCAAATCAATCATTATTAGAATTTTTTTTTTGTTTTCAGTTTTATTACAGCAATTGAATTATTGGGGAATCCATCAGAGATGTACATGTATGGTACTCAATATTGGATGATATGTCTTGCCTTTATATTCGTGGTACCTCTTACTTCAAAACTTTATCTTCCCGTGTATATGAAACTTCGATTAACCAGCACTTATGAATACTTAGAATTAAGATTTAATTCTAAAACTAGATACCTCGCAAGTGGCTTATATATCCTCCAAATGGTGCTTTATACCAGTGTTGCAGTTTATGCTCCTGCTCTAGCTTTAAGTCATGGTAAGTACAATTTAGAATTTGCTCATAAAGCATCTCTCTCGCACATACAGTGCACTGTAATGATTGTCAGAGAGTCGTTGCATACACGAACTTAACACAATCCTTACAAAACAACTTTTGATTTTAAATCACATTAAGATTTATTGAATTAAGAAAAACATGAATAAAAATAAAAGTTGCGATTGAAGTATTGGTTTTTGAAATTTTTGTTTTCTTTTTAGTTACTGGTTTGAATGTTTATGTGGCAGTCACCGTAGTTTATATCGTTTGTATATTTTATGCATCACAAGGTGGAATGAAAGCTGTTATAATGACAGATACTTTCCAAGCAGCTGTTTTAGTTGGTTCTCTTCTATTAATAGTATACTTTGGTGAAAAATTTGTTGGAGGAGCCGCTGTAATATGGTCACAAAATTATAATACTCAGCGATTGGAATTGTTTGAGTAAGTATAATGCAGAAAAGAAACATAACTTAATACAACTAAGGTTGTCTGCACATGGAGCAGCTCAAAAGCAACTTATTTACAATTCGAGTTGTTAATGAGTCGATTATACAATATTTTCGAAAGAAATAATGTCTAGGTATACATTACACGTAATCGAAATACTTATGACAGAAAGTTATTAAAAATTGTTTTATGTGTGGAGCAAAGTTGCATATCTGAAGAGTTGCTCATTTACAGTTTAGTCACTTATGAGGGTGTCGCCGTAGAGTTGCTCTATGTGCGGACGGCCTAAGAATTAAATATTTCTAAAATAAAATAAAAAATGTCATATTATACTATTAATTATGTTTAGAAGGTATTAATGTCTCCTATTAGTTTTTATTAAATATTTGTAATAATGCTTATATTTGGAAGCGTCTCCGACCTTTTCGACAGTCAAATTCCCGACGACGGAATATTCGATTGCAAAAATTCCGATAGACTTATTTCTTGACAAATATATTTAAAAGATACGACACAGTTGTTATTAATACTCTAGTAACCTAGTTGATTAAAAAACCATAAGAAAAGTATTTGATGCCATCACAACATAAATCAAAATAATACAGGAAAATGATTTTGGTGTTATAATATCCATGAATACATAATTTTCTTGGGTCAAGATTTTTACTTGAACGATTTTTGACATTTTATTTTTCTATGTTACATATTTTTGATCTACATTGTATACATAGTAGTTTTCTCTTTCAGAATGGATCCAAATCCAACAATTCGTCATAGTTTCTGGTCGGTGGTCATTGGTGGTACATTTTATTGGATGACAATGTTTTGTTCAAATCAAGCTTCTATCCAAAAATATATGTCAGTTGAATCAATCTCACAAGTTCGAAGGTAACTTTTTAATTAGTTAATATTTTAAGTGTCATTAAGGATACAGAATTTTTTTTTTTTGAGATATAATAAAAACTGATTAGAAAAAGATATAGAAAAAGAAAATAGTTTAGATTTAACGAATAAGCCATAAATAATATTTCCTCCGTTGGTTAGAATCTTTTACTTTACTATTTCTTTTTTTTTTTTTTAATTTGACATGCTTCAGCTTTTTTCCAAACTTTAGATTTTGTCAAATCGCAATATCAAAACTTTTATACTTAGATTTATATAGTAGCTACCGATTGGAAAGAATAAATTAATTTACCCCACATATGTACAAATACTTGTAATAATTTTTACATTTAATTGAAATATGGTAACTATTTTTAGAGAGAAGGTAGCGATAGTAAATTTTAACATTTTTAGGGCACTTTGGGTCTCTTGTATTGGCTTAATCCTAATTTACACTATCAATTTTTATACGGGTATGATAATGGTAGCACATTACCGTCAATGCGATCCTCTAAAGGCTGGTGACATATCAGCTTCAGATGAAATCCTTCCTCTATACATTATATCAGAAATGGGTCATTTAAAAGGAGTTGCAGGTTTCTTCGTGGCTGGAATTTTTGCTGCTAGTTTGGGGTATGTTCAAATATTAAAATAAAATAAAAAATTAAAATATTAACCATTAGATGAACTTTTCAGTACTGTCGCCTCAGCTTTGAACAGTTTAGCTGCTGTGACTTGCCAAGATTTTATCAGTGGAGCATTTGGTATAAAATTAGCTGATGCTAAAGGGGCATTTTGGGCGAAATGGATTTCCATTATGTACGGAGCAATTAGTTTTGCCTTGGTAAGGTTAATAAATCTGTACCACAAAGGTAGAATATCGTATCATTTAGAAAGTGATAATAAATATTATATGCCAATTAAGATAGAATCTTCAAAATCTAAAAAATTTACATACGATATTTTACCTCTGATATATATATATATATATATCGTATCGTTTATCGTCTCGTTCTCGGGGCCGATAACGATAACGATATTTATCGGTTCTCGGTGAAGCACTGTCCATACCAGAAGTTCATTGACCTTTTACATCTTCACTGTTTATTTTTTGCTATTCGACATTTCTATTAAGTTAATGACTTTCTTTAAATATTCGGCCCGCAGCTCCCAGTTTGAGACTACTGCCCCTTTTTTCTCTTTTTCGTCAATATTTATTTTAAATTTAATTTTCTTCTCTTAGTTTTTATAGAGTTAGAAAGTTACAATTATTATTGTTGAATAGTAGTTTATGTAAAGCATATTTATAAGCAAACTTTTCAGGTATTCATTATTGAACAATTAGGAAGTGTGATGCAAGTAGCCATAAGTTTTAATGGAATGGTTGGTGGAGTTACATTTGGTCTATTTTCACTAGGAATGTTCTTTCCATGGGCAAATACTAAGGTAAAAATATTTTAAAATTTTATTAATTTAAAATCCGATTTTTCCTATCGATGAAAAATAATATTTAATACTTTTAATCTATTAAATAAGTACAGTCTAGATTCTATTTAAACTAAGAGACTAAAATGCATGAACGAAATTATTCTAGATCATGTTTATTGGAATTACTGCTAAATTCACAGGCAGAAACAATTTTAGTATTTATTTATTTGGAACTGTTGGAAATTTTTTTAAACATATCTTATATTTTCACAGTCATAGTTGAATGAATTACAGATTTGATTTTTGATTGTTATTTAGGGTGCTCTGTTTGGAGGTTTTATAGCAATGGCTTTAATGATATGGATGGGAGTTGGTCAACAAATTGCAATTGCAAGTGGAAAGTACTATGAAGTGCCTAAAGAAACTTTCATAAATATATGTCCATGTTTAAACACAACAATAATACCAATAGAAACAAAATCAGGAGAAAGGTGAGTTTGAAACAAATTGAGAAATAATTGTTCCTGAAGTATCTTTATGGAATGTTTTATACCCGTACGCATTGAGAGACTTTATCTATAGACATGTCTGTCGTACGTACTAAAAATTTTGGAATATTTTATTTTCATCGATACTTAAAACCTTGACTTAAACTGCAACTTGTTTCCAATCGAATACTTTTGACAATTGCCTTATTCTGAGTTATTGATTAACTTATTAATTATACACATAAACTGAAGTGCTCCAGATATGCGGAATTTGGCAAGTTCCGATTGATACTTTGTTAGGTGATGAGTATCAACGACCAAGTCGACGTGTGGGCGAACATTCAATATTCGTCAAATAGCGTCCATCTGGAACCACCTTAATACTTACTGTTGTTATTTTTAAACGGTTCACCGTGATTAAATCTTTCACTGGTTACCATTTTGCTTAACATGTTTCTGAGCTTTGCCGATCATGTTGAACCTATTTTGATATCCTGCATCTTTTCGTCCTATTTAAAGGGGTAATTGTTTTGAAAACGGAAACAAAGCAAATATGTTAGTAAACAAGAAACGAAAAAACAATTTTTTAGCCCTAATAAACCAAGTGTACTGAAAAACGATTGAACTTTTGTAATAGTGGTCCAACTTTTATGCATGGTACTAAAATAAAAAGCCTCTTGACAACGGATCTATACCAAGGGGTGAAATTACTAAGACGGATTCTCAAAAAAAAAAAAAATTACTCGTATATTTTAAATATGTTGATACATTTTGCCCATTCAAAATCAAATTTGGAGCTGTCGCTTCTTCTCCTTCCAAGAAGCCTACCAAGAAATATTAAGGAATGAAAGAATGTGGGAGAGGGGATTATTTTGTAACTGGTCGGAATAAACAAAACATCTACTTCTAAAAAAACTAAAAACAGTTGTTTAATTTTATCGAAAATAATTTTCTGTTTATTAGTTACTACTAGTATAACTATTCTAAATTATTTTGCAATCGAAAGATAATATAACAAATATTTTTTGTTTTTAGGTCTGAAATATTTTTCCTCTACCGCGTGTCTTTCTTATGGTATTCTGCAATCGGATGTTTGGTTACTGTAATTGTTGGACTAATAACATCACTTCTATCAAAACCACAAGACCCTCATGAAGTAAACCCTGATTTACTTTCACCACCCATTTACGATTTCTACAACTCACTTCCAAAGTGTCTAAAAGAAAAATTGAATTTGCCCTTAAAATGCAATACGAACGCCAAAGGGGTATTTAATGTCACTTTAGATATTACTGATGAGATAATGCAAAAGAAATTAAATGGAAAATCAAATGATGATAGTACACGGAAGATATCATCAGTAACGATCGGTTAAGGGTTTTTTTTTATATTCTAAACATTAGATTATTTTAAAATGTTATGTGCATGTATATTTATTTTTGTTTTTAATTTTAAGAAATGCCTGTAGGTGAGATATCAGTATTAATTTGTGCACAACTATTTTATTTATATTTATATATCAAAGGTGCTATAATAAAATGTTAAACTAAAATATATTGTGATCTTTTTTTTACTACAAAACGAAATATTTTTTTTGTTTATCTATCAATATTTGCTTGATGAATGCAATAATTGGATAAAAAGATAATATTTTTAATCTACTTTCATTGAGTTTTTCGTTAATTACGAGAAATTTTGTAAATTTCTCGAATTGAGTTTCAGCCAACTTGATGATATTTGGAAAAGATAACTCATTAAATGGTGGACAAATATATCTAATTAATAATTGAAAAAAAATCGGTCCCGAATAACAAAATTGTACTCCAGACTCGGTGAAACTCAAAAAAATTATTTTCAAAAAAAAATCTGTTCTGAAAATATCTATTTCGATCCTTTTTTTATCGGAACATATTTTAAAAGTTATATATTTGATGGCGAAAGAAAGACTTCTTAGCTGTTTATTGTAGAATCAATTAAAGTTGGTTAAAAAAACAATTCGTGAATCTACTTGTACAAAGTTAGATTTTTGACTTGGAATCTTCCTGCTAACAAGTATTAAAGACCATGAAAATAAAAGAAATTCTTGAACAAACAAATATAAGTTTAAAAAAATCTGAGAATTTCATGAAATTTCTTGAAAAGCTAAGATAGAAGTAAATTTATTAAAAAAATTGAAAAATACATTAAAACAGGTCAAAGTTAAGTAAAAGATATTCATAATAAGTCCAAAGCCACTACGAAAAGTAATAATAACTAACTATACCGTCAGCTGCGGTGAAGCGTTCTAAGGAGAGGCTCAAATTCTTCAGTTAGAACAATACAGCAATGTACAGAAGTTCTTAATACTCAAGCAATTACTATAGGGCAAACAAAACAACTTTAATTGCACGTCATTACTGCAATGTGACATTAAAAATTTGATAAAAATAACTGATACATAGTCAATTAAGACGGGTTGAAGTAAAATCATTTCAGAAATACATCATTTCCGGAAATACCGGAAGTCGACGTCACCTTCGTTTTTTTAAATTCTACGTTAAATTTTGAGTCCAATGCACTATAGTTGTCATTATCTAATTTTCATAGTTTTTGAGATATTCAATTATTTCATCGAAAATATGTTTTTTGCGAGTTCAGTTAAAAATTTGTATCTCGTAAACTATTTAAGATAGTTTTATGATTTTTGAAGAAAAACTTCTTTAGCAGCGGTGGGAGTGGATTTTAAAGGAAGTGACGTTAGCGTATTGAGAAATCTAGAATTTTGGAGACGATAAGGTGCAAATTTGGTGTGTTTACTGTGGTAGATTTGATTAAAAAACTAAATTTTGTAAGAGTCCTTTTGGAGCAAATAAATTCCTTTCAATGTTTTGGTGATTGTTTGATCTCTGCATTGAAACCTTATGTATTCTTCTTTTGGAAGAACTGACAGGTATTCGTTGGTTAACCAAATAATATTGGGAAGTGTTGTCGTGTAGGAGTACTTCATCTTCACAGTTAGTTTGATGATTTGATATAACAGTCGGCTAATATTTTACCTGTAACTTTAAAAAATGGTGTGGCGTACACTTCATCAGAATAACTCATATAACAACCTTCTGCGACAAATGTGAAGGAGAAAATTGAAACATCAATATGGCTGCCATGTTACTTACATGAGTAGCAAAAAATATTTGGTAATTGATCAGCAATTTTTGATTTCTGCTAATACTCTCCTTAAGTGTGGTGTAGATCATACTAAATTAGAAAAAAGTCGACTTTCTGCACACTTTGTATTAATGAAATGACAGAATATTTATATAATCATAATGTAAACTATAAAATATCATTTAAAGAATTTATGGTTACGTAAACTAATTACATGGCGTCATAAAATATAAAATTGCTAATATCTCTGTTAATTTTGAAGATAAATAAATGAAGCAAGAACCGTTTTCCTCGAAATAAAACATACTTCCTATAAATGGAAAAATCACTGTTATTCTTTAAAAAGTAAAAGTAGATATCACTTCCGGCGAAACAAGAAGTACCAAATTTGAATCCAAAACTTGTTCAGGGACCCTCAAAATCCTAAAATCAATCAAAATCTCGAAGTTGATTTTTAACACGAAAATAGTGTGAGGAAATAAAAATAAGGTGGATTGAAGCCACTTTGGGATATTTGGATTCATTAAATTTAAACATAGCGAAAAAGAAGTTATAATAGAAAATTTCATACAAAATATCAAATATCTACGATTCTACCTACCTATTAAAAAATTTAAAATCCCTTTCTGTAAAAAGAAGTTAAGGAGACGTTTGCCAAAACTTTACAGATGTATTTAATAACATTTTATTTTTATTGTAAGCTAAATTAAAAGAAGGAATTTTTTGTGGGAAAAAATTCTAAAACTTAAATATTGCATTAAACTATTTAATTTTTTATCATAAATGCTTAACGTTAATGTATGTATATCCACGGAAAGAAAGAGCAAAACCTAAACAGTTTAATCACTATATTTTATTACTTAGTCCAATTTATTCTATATCTTTTTCACAAATACAAATCGCTTCAGGTGTATCTTTATCCTTGCAACGACCTTTTAGTGGTGGGGTGTGAAGCACACAATGAATGCTACATAAGATATCGCCAAAGTAACCACCAAAGCGACAAATATATTTCGGTTGAGGAGGTCCAATGCCTGTACAACTGCAACCTTCAGCTTTACAAGTTCCACTTTTGAAACCATCAGATTTACAATGCATATCACATAAAATTTCACCAACAAGCCCGCGAAAATTGCATGTTATCTTTGGTTTGCCTAAAACAAATAAAATTTCAATGATTTACAAAATGAAAAATAAATTTTAATATTCATGTATATGAATTATAAACAAGAATAAACAAGATTCTTTTCTCGAGTATTTACCTTTCACAAACAATAGAACATTCAGAAAACATTTTAATTTGTCAATTTACTAATAAAATTTAAGAAAATTGATTGCCGTCAAAAGATTACTACGAAAAAGATTTGTACAAATCTCAAAAAATTAACAAAATCGCTAAATAAATTTTCATAAGTTTCGCTACAATCAACAAAAATCATTTATTTTTCGATCCATCACTATCTAAAACACTTAGAAAAACTAAATTACTTTGTTTATCTGTGGGCTTGTAGAGACATAAATATTTTAGAAAAATCGTCTTTTAACTTACAATTTCAATGTAACATTTAGTATGACGTGTAATAGGAGATAATAATATTTTGTCATTGCAATTTTTAAAAGACCACAACAGAGCAAAAGAATTTTTGAAGCATAGCAAATGCAATTACCTATGTTTCAAGTTTCAATTTGATTGTCTATTTGATATATGCTACTTAATCTCCAATATTGAACTAATTTACGAGTTTTGTCCCAAAAATAAATTGATTTTCTCATGTTGCCTCTACACTCTCGCAAGGAATGCTCCATACGGAGTTTTCGACTAAGTTTATTTAATATTGAAATTGAAGTATCATAATTTCAGAACTATAGAAAACATATAAAAACTGTAACTGATGAGCTACATACACTTAAGGAAAACGACTTCTGTGGACAGTAGAAGAAACGTTGGAACCGCTGGGTAACTTTCCAAGAGTCATATTTCGAAGAAGATAACTTGTATTTTCAAATAAGTCCAATAGATAATTTAAAATCAGTACACTTACTATTGGGACATACTTCGTATTTGACGAGTAGAGAAAAAGTTTCAAAATCTCACAATGTAAAAACAGTCAGCTCCAACCATTCTATCAGGAGTATAAGTTCGATCGCACCCCAAAAATTCGACAAAACAATTAAAACTTTCCTTTCAATCATTCCAAATATTTTGAGATAAAACCTTCCGTTACAACAAAAATATTTAGCTGATTTGTGAAATCTTGATATTTAGGAAAGATATAAATGAAATAAATAAAAAGATTAGAAATTAGAGTAATTGAGCTGCTCTACTTACCGACTTGTGTCTTACTTACTGCTGTGGCTTCTGCAGTTATGCAGAGCAGAGCCAAAATTCCAAAAACCAAATAAATTTTCATGATTGCTTTAAAATATATATTATGAAATTAATTTGTTGCTTTATATACTATTACTTTCTTTTAAAAATTTTTGATAACGTGATAAAATCAAAAACTTACATCTGATCATAGATTTTAAATGAACTATAAACAATAATGATACAATCTTAAAAAAAACAATTAAATAGTTTTATCAAAGAACATGTTTCATGAATTAAGATGCTCGTTGGAGATAAGTTTTTGAAGATACTTTATATTTTCCATTTTTTTTTTTAATTTTAATATTCTATCTATTCTTAGAAATTTTCCGTTTTCTTTTTCCAACTTTACTTAAATTTTTCATACTTGCAATAATTAAATTACTTCTTTGTGCTTGTTCTAACATAACACATCAATTCAATTTTCTAAAAAAATAATTATTCGGCATTACAATTTTCCAACTTTTCAAAAATTTTAAAAAATATAGGAGTATATTTTTTGAAAAATCACAGATCTTTTCTTTAAAAATTTATAAAACATTTTTCTAATTTGTTAAGAAATTTTGAGGATTATCGTATTTTTTTTTTTTTTTAACCAAGTTCTATGATTTTTTTTCCTATAAAATGAAAAATTAAAAACCTCATGAAAAATCAGAAATTTATAAAAATAAAACAAATAATTTTCAAAATTATGAAAAATTTTTTGAAACATTGCAAAAATTTGCTGAAATCTTTTGAAAATCTTCTAGTAAATTGTAAGAATTAAAAAATGTCGTAAAATCGCTAAAACTTTTTTAAAACAGTCAGAATTTGTCAAAAAAATGAAAAATTCGATATAATCTGTTGAGAAAATTTTATTGATGATATCCCTCGTACATTTTAAACCAATCTTATTTAAGAATTTTAGAGAAATAAGCCAATCACGGCAGTATATCATGAATATACATTTACCTTCCTTCCAAATTGACCAATAACGAGCTACATGAGCTGTATATTCAATATGGTGTTTCACTTGCTTATTGGTTTAAATAGACAAGTATCATAGCAACAATAACAACATCAATTGTATCTGACATTTCACCCCTAGAAATGTCATAATTTATACAATATTTTGAGGTTGACAAAATTAAGGTGACCAGATTTTCAAAATGGAAAAGTAGTACAGACATTGCAGAGAAAAATTTTGTTTTCGTTAGCAAAAATTGTACCAGTTTTCATTAGTAATTACGAAAGACTTTTTTTTCGCTGTTTCCATAACCCAAAAGCGGCCCAAAAATGCGATTTTACTGACTATTTTGTGTGTAGTTAGTTGCATAACTGCGATTTATAAAAACATTAAAGAAACAATTGTGGTTTATCATATTTTTGTGTTTGAAGAAGGTGACCAGATTTTCAAAATCAAAAAGTAGTACAGACATTGCAGAGATAAATTTTGTTTTCATTAGCAAAAATGTACTAGTTTTCATGAGTAACTTTTTTTTTAGCTGTTTCCATAACTTTTTTCATCAAAAGGTTTCCATTTTTCACGAATAAGTCGATGACCTTTTTTTGTTTTAGCTCTTTCAATACCCTTTTCAAACATTCAAATATCCCGCGACCCCTTTTGTATATTCTAATATTTTCCCTCTTTTTATGCGCAATTGATGTTGCCTTAAAAAATATGACTCGCGCAAAGCGCTCAGGATATTTTTAGGCAACATCAATTTCGCATAAAAATCGGGAAAAGTATTTTGAATGTACAAAAGTGCTCTTGTGATATTATTACTGAAAATACCGTGAAAAGGGAAAAATTTTCTTAACCCTATAAAAAGTGTGACGAAGCTCTTTATATCATATCGTTCTTAAAATTTAATGTAAATAGTTGACTTAAAACTTAATTCAACATACTTAAGATTCTTTTTATACAATACAACATCGAAATATTATCAATACAAATATAAGAAGTATCGAAAGAAAAGTATAATTATTATAATATCATAAGTATCGGAACAATAGCTGATTTCCCTTGTAAGCCCATTATATCATTCGAAATTTTTAAGAGTGGAAGCAATTTTATGAAAATTTTCAATGACGAAAACGTATTTTAGGAAAACGCTAAGGCTACTTAAAAGGTTTTGAGAATTGATTGCTCAATTTTTTAGATTACTCACTATCAACTCTAGAAAGGAAAAAATTTTAATACAAACATTTTCAAATGATATCTTATATTTGAAAAATAACGCAAGTGGAAAAACTTGTAAATTAAATCTGATTTGATATAGTTTTTAGATTAATCGCTTCAAAATATTTTTTTTTGTAATATATGTATATATACCTACTTACCTATATATAAAATATCAAGTAATATAATTTTTTAAATTTATATAAAATGAAAGTTTGTGTTTTAATTGCAATTTTTGCGGTTTTCTACATATCTGTAGATGCGACAAATGTTGAAGAATCAAGTAAGACAATATAAGAAGTAATTACTTTTTATTCAAACCGTAAATTTTTAGCAAATGATCATGTAAAGCAACAAACAAGGTTCACGTGCAATATTATTGGAGGCATAACGGGGGATTTGTTGTGTAATTTGCATTGCAGACTGCATGAGTTTCCCAAGGGTAAATGTACCGTTACCGAAGATGATATAATATGTGTTTGTATGCCAAATGAAAAATTATAATATTTGACGTATAAATGTATGACGTGTGACGTGTAAATAAAACTGGCTTTGTCTACACATAAATTTTCATTCCTCTCTTTATATGCATAAAACTGTCTGAACCAAAACCCCTAACAAACGTCCGATATATCAGCAAATAAACTAACAATTCATATCTCTTTTCCTACTCGACAGCGGCAAGTATGATAATTAATTTTTTATTCAATTGGGAAATTGGTACCTAGACTCGTATTACATTGTTTCTGATTGATAACGATTTTCTAGAACAAGAATAACCTATAGTATTAACAAACAAAAGCTTTCTCACGGTTATCAGATTTGATGAAAAGTGAAGAAGCGCAAAAAAAATTTTTCTGTGAAAGAAGTGCAGTTATTAAAATTTGGAAAAATATTAAATGAAATTCTATTCGCAATCCATTTATACAAAAAAGTTGGTGACCATAAATAGCCCATGCATGATACAATCTGACGTACAACCTATAGTAAGATAAGTCGAAAGTGAAATCGAACGATAAGGCTTACAAAACGTAAGCTTATACTGTAACGTTTCTGGGGCTCGGCACTGGATGTGAATAATCTTCAATTTATTTAAACTAAAACTTTATTCTAACCTACAACTTTACAACTAAAAATAACACACTATTAACAATTTATATGAACCGGGCAACAGTAATTCACAATTTATATTGACCGAGCAACAGATTTATTTCTTACGGAGATTTATATTACGAACACACTTCCTGCCCAGCACTTGTGCTTCTTCCTATTTATATTTCCCTGGGAGACATCTAGAAATTTTCCTTGACGTATCCTTTTCTAGAATTTTATCAGTCTATAAATTTCTCACCAGAAATTACTCTTCTATTCCCGAATGTTTCCGCGCTTTTTAGATGTATATTTGGTTGCCTATAAGTTCGCTACAAGACGAATTTGAATAAGAAAAATTATAAAGCATTTATATTAACTCTCACATGTCACGTATTAGCATTTTAGGGATTTCATTACTGAATAAGCCAATAAAAAACGTAATTAGAACATTGATTACATGATAAACCTCACGCACAAATTTTCACAAGATATAAGCACAATTTAAAACTTGCCGATGCATCAATCTACAGTTTTTTCTTAAAAATTGTAATTTTGCTTTGTGAGCAAATCTAGAAAATCAGAAGGAGTGCATGAATAATAATAAGTAGTTCCACTTTTTGTTCCTGTAGAAACGGAATTAAAATAAAAGTAAATTGTTTAAACGTTATTTTAAATTTTTTTATTTACTTTCTTCTCGCGGTAACTTAAATCCTATTTCAAGACATACCTACATATGAAATGTTTTTAGTTTTGTAACTAAAATGAACGTATATCAGACCCATTCTAACGCATTATCGTATTATGGAAAATGAGATACCGATCAACCTTAACTATTTGGAAAAATTTACAATGATTAATATAAAAAATAATTGATTAGAGGATGCTGTGAAGAAACATAGAGAAAAAATGGGAAAATTCAAGAAAGAAAAAAACATGGAAAAATGGAAAATTTAAGGAGCATTTATAGTAAAAAATTTCTGTAATTATTTGAGAATGTGACAAGAAATTAAGGATAGTAATTAAGGTCGTAGATAAAAGTTTTTTGGTCTGAGGTAATAACGTCTCTTATACTATGACATTTCCTAAAATGGAAAGAGGTGTTTGAAGAACTTACTGCATTGACATACAGTTAGTTTCTATATTTAAGAAATTGTCTTACTTGAATTCTGTCTCTACTTTTTTTTATTTATTGCCCTCTCTATGTATAAGGAGCTAATTAATCACCAATTTTGAACATTCCCAATATATGTACTAACAAGTTTAATGAAGATGGATGATGCTAATTTATACTATACTTAATAAAGATTATAAACAAATGATCTCATATGAATAAAATAAGTTTTGAATGCAATAAAAAAAATTTATTTATTTAAAAAAGATTTCAACCTTAGTCTAGTACTTTCAAGTCCTAAAATTTCTATCATTTCTGCAACACTTGGTCCTTCCTAGAATAAAAAAAGGCAAACGCTGATTAAAATATATTTAAATAAAGAGCATAACAGTATATTAAACAGATACGAAACTTTAATTGTGTGATAATGTAAAAGAATGTAAAAATGAAGAAGATTGGTTGCGTTTATTTATATTTAATATTCTCAAATTAATTTCAATAGATAAAGCTTCAATTTACCTTTAATCCACTTAGAACCATCCTAAGCAACTTCATCAACTTATTATATGCAATCTCATTTTCTGAAGCGAAACTTTTTAAATATAAATTCAACTCTTGCTTTTCAGCTTGAATATTTTTCATGTTTAACTCTGCAGATAACTTTTTTATAACATTTATTTCTTTTTCGCTCACTGAATCACTTTTTATTTCAGGAACCGTCCATAAGAACATCAAATCTTTCGAAAGCAAATCTGATAATTTTCCAATTCGATTTAATGACCATTTAAGTATATATTTAATGTGATTATCATCAATTTGTAAAGAAGATTCATTTCTGTAATAAAAAAAAGTATCTATAGGCAAAGTTAAAAAGAGAATGACTTAATTTATTTTTACTCCCAAAACACTGCCATAACATTCTTTCTCACTCGCAGTTGCTTCAATCGTGTTAGTTTCATTGTGTTTGGTAACTTTAGATATTTCCGTATGACTGTCTCCCTTGGAAATGCATGCATGAATTAAAGGAAAATGGTCATTTTTTGGATGTAAAAACAGATCTAGACTCTTTCAGTTTTTTTTTTAATTTTCAGGATGAACAAATAGAAAATATTAGATCTATGAAAAAAATGGCAGACGGAACAACTTTGGTCAAGACATATACTTATAGTTTGCACTAAAAAGCTATCAGTTAACTAAAACAATGCTATTGTTTCTTCTTTTGCAAACAAGCGTAACAAATGAAACATACTTTATTGTCCAGAAATGGAATTAATAATACACAAAATAATTACAGAAAAAACTTTTATTTAATAAAGAAAGAAACCCTTACCTGTTTGAAAATTTCTGCTTAACCATATCTTGTACTTTCCTCACCAATTCCTTCCTACTACTTTTATCTCCTAATTCTCTTTCTAATTCCAACCGATTAAATTCCACCAACATATCAGACATTAACTTACCCGAATGTGCATTAATTTCTCCAACATCAAACTAAAAAGAATCATATTACAATTTTATTTTAATTTCTTCATCTTTAAATTCACCTGTTCCGTCAATTCCTTAATTGTATAAATTCTAGGTTTCACACCACTTTCACGATCTTTCTTGAATCCACCTCCAGAATGTGTTATGAAATTTATTAAGGCTAATGGAAAAATACCATTTTCTCTATAATATGATATATGGATATCACCTTGTCTCTTACTTAACTTGGAACCATCTGCATTTAAAAGAAGAGGTAAGTGGCCAAATTGTGGAGGTTGCCAATTAAAAGCTCTAAAATAAGAACAAAAATGGGTAAACAAAATTGAGTAAATATAGATAATATAGAAATTGCAGTAATTTGTTTAAAGATTATTTTAAAAATTCATAACTTGCCAGTTATATTTTTTAAATTAATTTAGCGTTATAATGAAAAAAGTTAATTACAAACTCAATTTTGGAATTGAAAATAAATAATTTTACCTGTACATCAAAATATGTTTTGTAGTAGAAATTTGCCACTCAACTCCTCGTAGAACATGCGTAATCTTCATAAAATGATCATCAACGACATTCGCAAAATGGTAAGTAGGAAAACCGTCCGATTTCATTATAACTGGATCACCCTCATTAAGAGATACATCATAGCAAATATTTCCATAAATCATATCTTCGAACGTCTCACAATCTGGTAATAACTGAATTAATAATAAAGCAAACATAAAAATGTTTAAATGATTTTTATTCAACTTACTTTAAATCGTATGCAATATTTGTGTCCGTTTGCTAATTTTTGTTCTATATCTTCTTTAGTTAAATGACGACATCGATTATCATATTTTGGTGTTTGCCTTGATCTTACAGCTTCCTTTCTTATTAAATCCAAGCGCTTGTCACTACAAAAGCATCTGTAGGCTGAATCGTTTTCAAGTAAAATTTTTATTTGATCTCTAAAAAATAAAATACAATTTTTGAATTAATATTCGATAAGTAAAATAAACATACATACTGATATAATTTTTTCCTTTCTGACTGAATATATGGTCCAAACGTTCCCCCAATACCTGGCCCTTCATCGATGTGTATGCCACACCAATTCAAGTCATCCTGTAGTTGTTTCGCAGCTCCCGGAATTAACCTCGATTGATCAGTATCTTCTATTCGCAAAATAAATTTCCCTTTAAACTGTTTAGCAAATAAAAAATTATACAATGCAGTTCTTAAACCTCCTAAATGTAAATAGCCTAAAAATATAAAAAAGTAATATGTGCATGAAATATAAATTAATGCATATGAACCTGTTGGACTCGGAGCAAATCGAACACGAATTCCAGTAGAACACCATCTCACAGTAAATATATTAAAATAATTAATTCTTTTAATTAATTGCTTTTTGAACATTTTAAATTTTAGAGGTTAGAATCCACCTGTCAAATCATAATAGGTTAAGTTCAAAAATTTTAGTAACAGGATGACATCTGTTTCAATATTTTGTTGTTTTCGGGGGTGTTTGGATGGTTTGAATGGTTATAAATTTGCTTCTAATGTATCACATATTCCCAAAGAAAATCCAATTCAATTGGACACAGCATTTATGGGTGAGTAATTATTTCATTCGGTGAATTCTTGAGATGTTTATCTTTGAACTATTTGCAGGATATGAGGTTGTTATAGTTAAATCGGGGCAAAGACTTTGTGGGGCTGGAGCTGCTTTAGGAAACGCACCTTTAGTGCAATCGAAATCGTATTTTGAGGTTAAAATACAGCAAGGAGGTGCTTGGTCTATTGGATTAGCGACTAGGCAAACTGATCTCAGTTTAACACAAGGTAAAACATAATTTATTTTAATTTTAATAAAATTTTATTTGATTTATTTAAGGTGGAATGGATGAATTTTCATGGGCACTTTGTAGTGATAACGTAATTAGGCATAACAAACAAGACGTTTATAGAATAGGTACACCAACAAATATAATATCAAACGGAACCAATACAACTCCATTAGCACCCCAAGAAGGTGATATAATAGGCATATCATACGATCATATTCAGCTCAAATTTTATTTAAATGGAACTGAATTAGAATATCCGGTTACTAATGTAAAAGGAACAGTTTATCCAGCTCTTTACGGTAAGTCTAACCTGAATACAAATTATAGTTTAACCCGAAATCAATTATTATAAAGAGTTAAATCTAATCAATCTTCTCATTATCTTCTAAAGAAATTAAAAATAATTTTGTTAAGTCATTCAATTTCCATTTTCAATTCACAGTTATGTGAATCATTAGGAATGGAAATATTATAAAAATATGTTTGAATAATTGATGATTTGTTGGTAATCCTGCTGTTTATCTCATCCAAATTGGCAATGAGTTAAACTTACGGAAACGCTTGAGTTTATATTTATTTTATTGAAATTATTATTTCTCCATATTTAATTTAAAGAAATATTATGATTTTAAATCAAAATGTTAATTTTTTCGAAACCTTTCTATGTTCTAAATAAAACTTTTGCAAATGTTCTAGATTAAAGAAAATTGAACTTAGATTGCTGAAAATTAGATCTTTTATAAATTTTTTTAAAGTTTTCAGTTTTAAGTTAGTAATATGTGGGTACATATTATCGCCTCATAAAAATATTTGCAAAATTAGTATAAATGTTAGTGCTTGTTAACTAGGTTGCCTATTTGGATGGGATAAACTGCAGGATTACCGATTTGTTTTTCACTATATTCATATTCGTGTTTTGGTAATTGACAATTTTTGCATTTATAATAGACAAGAAGCTGAGACGACTAAAATGTCTGGCATTTTGAATTAGTTTTGCGCCTTAAGGATGAATGACCATATTTTGCAATATGTTAAATATTCTGCTTCAAATAACAATTAAAATTTTGAGGCTAAATCAAATTTGAGAAAATGAAAAAATGGTTGCATATTATCATGAACTTGAAAAGTTTGTATATGAAATCTTAATGTTTATGTGTATGTGAGTATGTGGACTCTGTTATCTTTAGGTATTTTTGAATTCTGATTGAAGATTCGGAAAGTACATTGAAAAAAAATGGGAGTAGATTCTTTGTAGCATTTTGATAGCTGTTGAGGAACACCCCGAAAATGGATGCCAAAATGAGATTTTTTTTTAATTCTGCGCGATTAATTTCTGTTTTGTCAAATAAATAATGAAGTGGAAATATTTGAATCAAATCATCCGTGAAAAGGTTGGTTATGAAGCTTTTGTCGTTCTATGCCAACCTACAAAAATGAAATAAAACATTAGTACCTAACTTTGCATCTCATTTCTACTAATTGTGTGACCCTAAAATTATGAACAAAGTATCGAAATCTACAATTTTTAATCATTGACCTCTTTCCAACTAATCAAAGTGCCAATCGCTCCATCTTCATTCCATTCATTATAATCAAAAAATTGTATGAAACTGTTAATGAAAACCGGAGAAATTTCAAAAATTCTTTTATTCAATCTCTTTCTAACATATACGATCCACCATCTCACTTCCACTCATTGCGAGACGAAAATTAGGAAAAGATTGTTAGAAAATTTTTAATACAATTTGTAGAAATTTCAAATTTCTCTTATTTGACCTCTATCGCATGCAATCTACCATTGTTACA
>JAODAH020030278.1:0-10218 GCA_027574865.2 Coproporus ventriculus
GCTCGAAAATTGCAACACTTAAACTTTCGCAATAGTTGCATTTTGATTTATTAAAATAGTGCTAGCAAGGAACTTTAAAAGCCGTAATGACCCGGAAATTAACTTTTTATTGCTAATGGAGCTGGTAGCATTAAAAAAACTCATTGCTTCGGGGGATGGATGCGCAAGGGTTCTAAGCAGTAAAGGGGTGCTTGGGTGTTTTCACCACCTACAAGCAAATACCAATTTTCTACGTGAAAAACATACAATATACTAGGTGTATGTTTGGATTGTTGAGAACTTAACCGAGTTCTCACCGCTAGTGTATATCGCCGTAAGTGGTTTTCTTATTGGAATATTCCCGTTGCGCCTTAAGCTATTCAACTATCGAGTACGAGTTCCTGATCTAATATACATCTTTTTTCGAACTGAAAGTAGAGAAAAAATAGATTCCATGTTCCAATTAAAAGTTATTCCCAACATAAAAATTCCAATGTAAAAAATCCCTGAGGCGAACCTGTTGAAATATTTAGCGTGCAGCAATTGAAACCCTGTTTACCCGCTCGTGACGGGGGCGGAATGCATCCAAAATTCAATCTACACAGCGTGTGAATTAAAAATGATGAAATTGCCTTCCACCGACCGTAATATCGCACGTAATTCACCATTAAACCGGAATTAATCTCGGACGGTTTTTATTTTTCATTCCTAAACAACCATCATCATGCATTGCGATAAAAATACCCACAGCAGTACATTTGAATTTTTGATAACACAAAGGAGAACTAACTTCCCCTCTAAGGGTAATCATTTTGTTGCAGTGACCGGGTAAATGTACACTCAGATCTTTTCATGAAAAACCGGCAGTGATTCAACAAGGGAAAACTTGACCTTTTATATAAAATAATAGAAATGTAATAAATTGCATAACGAAAAAATAGAAGGAATAAGTGTAAGTTTAGAAACGCAAAAAGTCGGGTGTCATAATGTTATTATAAAACTCATTCGGGTTTCATAATGAGGTAATTATGAAACCCGTCTGTATTAAGTATTGCAAAGCAGAAAAAAAATTTTAATACAAAAAAAAATACATGAAAATTATAACTAAACTAGTTTTGTAAAATATCGTAAATAAATTTTTAATAAACCTTTTGTTATTTAAAAACAAATTAAATTAACACACCGTCGAATAAATGCTTTTAAATAAAATTGAATCTCGTTTGATAATACAAAAAAATGTGCCTACACAATTTTTTGTTCGAATTTAATTAAATGTGTTTTAATTTCATTTTACGAAAGCTTTTTTTTCAACAGACAGTAATGAAAAATAATTAAGTTTTTTTTTTAAGGTAACAAAGTTGTGGCTAAATTAAATGCGAGATAATTAAATATTCGGCGGAGGGTGGTCGCTTTAAATAAAAAACATAAATTTCAATTTCTTTGCATTTTTTTTTTATAAGGGAGGAAGATGATAGATTGCATCTAATTAGGTTTATCGTTTTAATATTTAAAGAGAAATTAAGTGTTGTTTTCCATTATATTAAAAGGTCCGGAAAATAAAAATGCATCGATGAGCAAATATTGATATCGGTATCGATATTTCAATATTATTGACTATCTATGGCCACCCCTAATTGAAACATCATAAACACACATTTCGCACGTGACCTGATGTAGTAACACATGAGGTAACATGTGTTACGCTTGTGTTTCCGCCTTAATATCCCTAGAAATAATTAATTTAAAAGGTAACATTTCTATCTGTGTCAGTTGATATCATCTTTCCCTTTCTTTTTAATTAAATGAAAATAATAGTAATAATAAATAAGTATATATTAATTATTAAAATAAATGCGTGGTAAAATGTATTAATTTAATTTTTATATTTTTGAAAGATTATCATGCTCGAAAATTAACAGAATTAATTCAATCTATTTCAATTACGTTACATTCAATTCAAGATGAAATCGGCTTACCCCCTCCCCCACTACCCTTTATATAATTACGACCGCTTTATTTCATGTTGCTTCTAGCCACCTCCTTGGTTACTAAATCCTCTTAAATAAAAATGCGGTATGAATTGAAAATTGAGTGAACGCGTTCATTAAGAGGTATATCTGGCATGTTAATGTCTCCGAGGTCACGCGTGTGGTCGTTGGGGGGTGGTTTAAGCCGCCCCCAGACAGTACGTGTCTGTACTACACGATGCCTTTAACCCCCACAACGCGCTGACAGAACACTTTACTCAAAACGCCAATTATTAATTTGTAGCTTGAATGCTCCCCCTTCATCATCCGATTAGTTCATTGCAAACAAACAAATAAAAAAAAATTGTCTGCAAAGGGTAAAATGCCATACAATACATATTACCATAAAAGTCCCACTTTAAAGTATTATTCACTAGTTTCTCTCTTTATTGTAGTTCCAGAAAGCGGAAGTTCAGATGGGCGATTTATATGGAATATTTTTGAATGTTCCGTGGATCAAAAAGTCGTAAAACTTTTCACAAAAGTCACGCTTTTGTAAAAACTTTTTAATGTACCTAATATTTTCACGAGCACCCACGCCCACTACCACTCACACACACAAAAAAAATAATAATAATAATCGTGGGCGCATTCACCCCCCACAACTGAATCGACAATGTAACCTGGGGGAATTCAATTAAATCCGACAATAAATCAATCAGAGGAATTTTGTGTGCGCCTTTTTTACATTCTTCCCCTAGTTAATTTAAATAATAAAATCATCGTTGGAATTTTTAAAAAACGTTTTTCAAATTTATCATTCAATATTTTCTTATTGTTACGAAAATATTAAATAAAGGAATTTTAAATTATTTATATACAAATTAAACAGGTAATATAATATCAAATTAATTATTCTTCTTGAAGTTAATTAATGTTTTTTCTTTGTTTAAAATTAAAATACCATATAAAAGGGGTTGTATTTACGTTGTCGGTTATTTTAATTAAAAACATATTTTATCAAGAATAATTTAATATTTGAAAATAAATAATTTTTTTGTGTTTTCTTACCACATTAAGTTATTGATTTAAGGAATGGAAGCAATGTAAATTATAGTTTATTGTGCCACAGTTTTGAAAGCGCTGTTTTCCGCCATAAAGCACACCCAACTTCTCCAGAGGCTTTATGGATTATGCAAAGCGGCTCTATCTCTAGAAAAGTTTCGATATTATATATTATCTCACGTAGAGTGCGCGCCTTGTTTTACAAACTTTATCTATTAAATTTTATTAATTAATCATAAACGCTAGCAAGCTTATTATAATTATTTTTATTTTTTTGTTAATTTCCTTTATTTCTTCTGCATTTCCGTAATTTAATCTGATGGTGCGCTATCATTGTTGAAAAGCGCTTTGAAATCATCTGCATATTCCTCTGTCAATTGAATTGCTGGGATAGCTTTAGTTCTCCGGAAATGAAGGCAGAACGTTGACGTTCCATCTCATACATTTACCGCTGATAGTTTGATTTAATATTAAAAACCGCACAAAAAATTGTTGGTGTATTTTGTTCACCGCTTTTATTGCTGATTGAATCTATGAAATGTACATGCACATTTTTTTATTTGTGGCTTTTATTTGAATCAACATGTAGATATTATACAATGACTATGCACCTTTTACCCTTAATTTCCCCTATAAAACGGGAAAAGCAAGAAAATTTAGTTTTATTTTTTCAATTTTGGACTCGCCGTTTCTCGGAAGTTTTACCAGTGAATAATCTGGAATAATTCAGTGGACCATAATTTAAGCGAAATCAAATTTAATAAATTATATATATATTTAATATTTCGGACATTTTAATGAATTTCTGCATGTAAATATAATTCCCAAATGAGTTCTTTAATATTATTAAATTTAAACACACACAAACATCCAATAAATAATGAATATTTGAATTTGAAACAGTTTATTTGTTTTCAGTCCATTCATTTGTTATAAAATTCGGTTATGTAAAATTTTAATATTCTAAAATTGCGCTTCAAAGAAAAAACAATAAACTAATATTTTATTGCAAGGATTTAATAAATCACCAAAAAAATGTTATTTTTTAAATCGGCAGTGAAATGAAAGAAATAGGATGTAAAATAACATGAAACGGGCATTAAAATGAGATTTTGTGTGTAGTTGGTTGCATAAGTTAAATTAGAAAAATGTTTAATTAAATTAATAATTTGGAGATTTCAGGAAAAAAAATTATATATACCTGAGCACTAAAATCATCTAGGAGTTTAAATTCCATACTCATAATAAAAAATATAATTTTAGTGCCTAGATATATATATATATATAAATTATTTTGTTCAAAAATAAAAATTCCATCAACTCTAAAACAGCTAATAAATTTTTTGTGTTTTTTTCTGCTATTAAGTGTGTTGAATACCGATATAGCTGACTTGGTATTATTAAATTCACCCCCTACAGATATTTATTTATGAAAAGCGATGCATTTTGCTGACTTACCACCCAAGTCTGTGAAGAAAATATCCCTCAACGCTAGGAATTCGTCCTCAGCCGACATGTTCGCGAAACCGAAGCTGTCATTTTCAGGCCACACTTCCCTACAAAACAAACAAGACGAGCAATATAAGAAATAATAATACAGGGAGATAGGAAAGTGAAATAAAAATATAATGTGCTGTGTGTTGCATTTACAGGAGGGGGAATAAATTAGGAGGCAAAATGGTGGAACACACATGCAACAAGTTTCAGAAAAAAAAGATAACATGTAATTTCTTAGTGCATTTTATAGTTTGGAATTAAAATAACAAATCAAATATAATATTTTCCATTTCCTCTCTTAAAATTATCAAATAAATTCCATCTTCCTTGTTTTGAATTTCTAAATTGCATTGTTCCGCTTAAAATGTAATTAACAAAATCCAAGGAAGAATAAACTTCCGTTTCACTGTTAGGAGGTGGTTGATTGGATTAATTTTTGTTATTGTGATCAACGGAATTGTTTAGTTTTCATTATGGTCGAATCGCGCGATCTTAAAAGATAATCCAGTGGAAATTCCAACTCGCGTTTGCATGAAAATTTCACTCCTCTATTTACCCAGTTGATTTATTTAACAAAAACCAGTTGAATTGAATTAATATGGCGCGTAGGCATCACCCCTACTTATTTGTAATTTGAAATCTAGATGAAGCAGGGAAGTGTGTTTTTGGTGTTTGGGGTTTTGTTTCGGCTGAAAGCCATACCGGAAGGCTGTAATGAACTTCCTCCCCCCTATTACCTGCTTACATATTCCATTCCTTGTATTCATCGGTGCGTTTACCAGCTGCATTCACCTTAGAAAGGGGAACTTCATCAGCCTCCAGAAATATATTTTAGGGGAAGCTGAATGTACCATTCACCCCACATATCCATAAGAAACCTTAAACACGTAATTACAACAAAACGGAAACGCGTTTTGCGCGGAAAGGAAAATTGTATCTTATTTTGACTTATTAGAGACTTAAACTCAACAGCGATAAATTCGAAAGTTTCCAAGGGGGTTGTTTTTGCTCTGTTTTCGAGACGTGTGTCGCTGCAATATCTGCCTTTAGTCTACACAACCCCCAGGAAGTTATAAATTAGCCGTCTTGGTTGCGTTGTTTAACTCATTATTTTCGGGTTAAGCAATATCTAGACACTCATAAATCACAAAACGCTTTTAAAATGGAATCTTTCATCCGCGAACTCCCCACCCTTATTTTCCCAATTTTCTTTTTTTTTTTGCCCTTCCATTCAACACAAAACACACTTTTTCACTGGGATTACTATCATTACTGTCACAAACTTAAATAAATAACTTGCGATGGAATTCTTGGTTTAAAAAATTACTTTCGTAACGTGAAGATAAACATGGATCGTGACATTTTCTTATCCAGAAAATTTTAAATAAGAAGTTGTTTATTAAAAAGGAGCTTTGTATCGATTTCAAAATGTAAAATAAAGCAATAAATATTTTTTTTGTTGTAGTTTGAAATCATAATATATTCATTATAAACCCCAAAAGAGTTTCATAATACACTCATTATTGCAGCCGAATTTTTCGAATTGCTGATTTTAGATGAAAATAAAAAATTAGATATTTTCTTTTTTTTTTAACATTGATTTCACTATAATATCATCTTTCTTCCACTCATTATAACCCGAAAATTGGTAGAAATTTTACGCGTTTTTCGAAATTTTCAATACTTTCTTAATAATTTCTAAACGTTTCCTGTTTTTTTTTTTAACAAAAAAATAACGAAATTAAATAGGAAAATTTAAAAATTCTTTGATGCCCACCCTTTATATTATGAATTCAAATTCCCAAAATTAAATTGGCCCCAAGTATTTTTAATTACATTCCTTTTTTTTACTCTTCAATTCATGATTAATTCACACAACTCTCCCAATCCATGAAACTCCATCCCCGTAAATCAAAACATGATTTATAGGAAAACATAAAAAATTTAATGCAAAACCTTGCAGAGGACAATAAAAACATTCAAAAGTACAATTAAAATGAATATTTCATACACACCTGGCGGCCCTTAGTAAAGCAACGGCATTCTCGAATTCTTGATGCCGTAACTTGCGTTGTATATTTTTCATACAAGCATCTCTGAAACAACAAATTTAATATTAATAATCTCGAGGGAATAAAAATTTCAACAATATTTTCATGTTTTGGATTAAATACTTCATTTAATAAACGCCAATTATTTAACATTTAATTTGAAAGAGTTAAAAAATGACATAAAATTAAAAGGTTCATACGCTTACTTCTGTTCATCGATTGGAACATCCGAACCGGCATCAAACGGGACCACATCATTTGGAACTTCCAAATGTCCTGCTAAAACAGCCGAGAGCTGTGTAGAGACTTCATCCCACATATTATCTAAATTTAATTCCACCGGACCGATCGATTCCTTTACAACTGTAAATAAATAATAAATTTTCTTTTTTTATAAATTTATTTTTATAAAAACCTTTTTTGTTCCTCTTTTTATTTTTAGTTTGAACCATCACTCTCCCCGAATTCCCCCCACAATAATTTTCCAATAATTTTAGGAATATGTGTTGGGTTTCGATTAAATCACGGAGATAAGCAAAGGACATTTTAATTTCATCATAAGTGACTAAAAGGGTGAGGACTAATTCTCTATATTCAAGGATGTAGAAGATGTTGCTTTTGATCACTCTTGCTGAATCTCGAACGGTTACATCCTGGGATTTATCCATCATACAAATAGTCAATAAAAGTTCACGATAAGCTAAAAGCGCCAAGTGTAAACGACGGGACCATAAATGTAATTTCTTCTTATCGGATGATATCATATCAAAAAATTTTTCCATTTGTTGTTGCACGAAATGAAAGGATTGTACCGACATTGTTTCACTAATAAAACAAACATTTTAATATTTTTCATATTTTAAATTAAAATAAATTTCTTTACCTTACAAGTTTCACCTCAAATTTGTATCCCCTATTAAATTCCATGAAAAATCTTAAAGCCCAAAGGTAGTAGGATTCGTCATGTTGTTGTGCTCTAGCCCTAACCAATTTATCCTTAGCATGATGCATGAAGACATTATACGCCCCATTCAGAAAATCCACACAAAACTCCTTCAAAAACAACCTTATACTAAAAGCGGACTTTCTTTCCACCATTTCCCTTCCTTGTATGGCCCTAAATCTACTCGGAATCTTCGATTTTCTTTTTTCACCATCAAATTTTAAAGATTCCAAATTTTCCAAAGGTTTATGATAAATCAATTCATTATCACTGATAGATTTCATTGATTTCACAACGAATGTTCCACCAAAGTTACTATGCCTTCAACAAGATTATAATCATTAGTTAACCGGTCGGGGTCGGAAAATGTTTTTTTTCTTTTTTTTAATGGCTTTTAATTAAAAGGAAAAACCGAGTTAATTAAAAGTGGAGGCTAGGAAGGGTGTCTTTTGATGGATAAACTGAAACGGGAATTTACTAGTCTGAAAGATGACAAATGTGTGGCGCTGAATGTAATTTGAAAACCGGGTGAAGGTTTTTTTCCGGATACAATCTCTTGCGCGCGCGCTTCCAATTACATACTTTTTTAAAACTTACAATTGTATTACAATTCGTATTAAGGAAAAAAATCTTTTTCACACGTAAAGCTCTTGAAATTGTTAAATTTTAAACTAGATCGTGTGAGATGGAAAAATCTCATCAAGAAAATTACTATTTTCTCTTGGGTGCAATGACATTGGTATTATTGTATCATAATAATTCTACAAAACATTTTTACTATGAAGGTTACTGAAAGTATTGTGATCGCAAAAGAAAATTAAAATTGAGTTTTGGAAGTGAGATATAAAGATGGTAGAACTTATTATAAAATAAAAATTGTAGCCATCTAGATCATTATTATAAAAAATCAATTTATTAAAAATTAAAATTTTCTATTTTCTTTAAAAAAATCACTTTCTACAGGCCCAAGATAAAAAATCCAATCCCGGCGAGTCTCGAACTCATGACCTTCCGCTTTCCAGATGTCCCGCTCGCGGGATTGGATTTTTTATCTTTAATTTAATCCGAAAATTTGTTTTTAAATTTCAGTAGTAGATGTAATGATTATTTTAAAATTTTTAAAATTCAAAATACAAAAAGTACTTTTTCACGAGAAAATTATAGCAAACCACCATATTTAATTTTCCTTCCATACTTACCAATCAAAATAACCATATAACTGATATTTTCCATTCAATTAGATGAAACGTTTAAAATTCGTACGAAAGAAAAAAAACGTTATCAGACAAAAAGTTTCTTTTTAATAATAAAATTATGATTAACAATCCGATTTATCTTAAAGTCCATTTATTACGTGCACTTTTAAGATATCGTAAAAATAAAGTCCGTGCGCAACAACAGAATCAATTAGTTCTCTTATAAATTACGTGAGAAGATTACATAAGACGTTATAATTTATCGCCCTAAAGTTCGGAAAATAAAGGCGAAATATTAATTTAATACATTTATCAAACGAAAGAAAAAAAATCTGAATTAAATCGAGTTCATTTCGGAAATAATTTATTTAACTTCTGACATGTTTGTGTGTAATTTCCAATTAGAAACGAAAAATTTTATTCGCTTACGTATTTATTTTCCAAACGAAATGTTAATTTATAATTTAGTCATGTTTTTTTCTTTTATTTTGAGTATTTATTTATTTCTTTTGTTCTAAAAGTTATCACTTTATTTGTAATATATAATTTTATAGCACGCCTAATCCTCCAACTTAAAAATGTGTGTAATAAATAAGACTTAAAGATAAATGGTACTGTTAATTACCTAGATCCGCCATATTTTTTGACCTTTTGTTGTTTCTTATTGTTCTCCCTATGCCTAATAGCAAGTAGTTCAGCCTCATCGCGTATCTTTTCGGTTTCACTCCTGTGCAATGCAGCAGAAGCCAACTCGGAAGCAGATTGTTCACGCAACATAAACGCAAGTATCTCCAGGATGTGCATGTAGTAAACTTGCTCATTTGTAGAACTCGTCATGTACAAAATTATATCCAACATCCCTGACTGATGCAACGCCCATAACACCTATAATTATTCAAATTAAAAGTAATTTAAAATAAGTTGAGGGAACTAATTAGAAGTTTTGAGTTTAAGATGGAATTAATTTGAGGGGTGAATTTAATCCGACTACAGGTGGCGCAATTTTTATTTCACTAATTAGGACGCTTTTTATTACCTGGTCGTGAATGCTGGCATCGTTGTCCGTGCGACGTTCCGCATCGGGATCTGCAGGGACGTACAGGATGTTCCTAATGAGAATTAGGATACGTTCGATGATTAATCCATTTTCATCACCACGTTCCGCATAATCCTAATTGTGAATAAATAAATAAAATCGAATAGAAATATTCACCCAATCACATCATGCTTACGATTATGCATGCTGCAGAATATCAATCTTAAACGATCTAATTTTCCTATCTCATTATTTTGTTAATAGAAACAAGGTGATTAAGTTTCTAATCACATGGAACGGCAGATAATTAATTCGGAAGTCTAACATATATGAACATGTACTTCATGTCTTTGTTATCAGAATTTACAAAGTATCATGCAAATAAATTGTTTAGTTTAATTAAAACTAAATAAACACATTCAACGTATTTATTTTATAAATGGTAAGTAAGAATAAACAATGTGAAAATTGTTAACCTATATAA
>JAODAH020030411.1:0-20177 GCA_027574865.2 Coproporus ventriculus
GCAGGGTTATAGCTGAACGCAGTGAGAGGCTAGCGCTGAAGATAGAGACACAAATATGGTATAATACGATATTTTGGATTGATTTGGTTCCAAAACATGAAATGCAACGAAGTAAGTTTGGAGCTGATGACGTATACCATCAAACCTACTTGAAACGCACCAATCACAGTAGCCGCAGTGAGGCAAAAAAACAAAAACATCCATATAACCTCTTACTATCCTCTCTCCTTGTACTGCACGGCTTCATATAATTTAATGATATTGTTTCTTCATCGACATTGACTGTCGCCCTCAAGCGCTGGACTCTCGCCGCGTACTGCTCTTACCCTAACTCTGTTGCTGTCGCGTATTAGTTATCGACCTCGTTATTCAAATAATTTGTCTTCATCTCAAATTGAATTTTTAAATGTTAAATTATGGGTTTCCCTGAACTGGACAAATGAACCGCATCATTACGAGTGTTCATTCAGTTTTTTGCTTTTCAATCTCTAAGCCCTCTTGATCGGTAGCCACAGAATTTATCGAGAAACCTTAGAGATTGAAAATATGATATTTTTTTATAACTGTAGATTCGTAATAAATAATACAAAAACAATTTTTTGTTCTTCAAAAATATGCAAATTGTGGGTTACTGCATTTGGTCATTCACCAAGCTATAAAATACAATGAAAATTGTGGTAAGTACATTTTGCGAGTGCTGCTAAGTATAAATTTACAAGATAAGCAATTTGGCAACAGAATTCCATAAATTTAATTTTATTCTTTCAGAATATAAGTATTTTTCTTCTACTTACCTGTAATAAACTACTGCGTACATTAAGGATCATTTAGGCTTGTCACTTGTTCATCTTCAGAAAATCATCAAAATAATAAATAAGTGTAGATAGCTTTCATTTTTGTTGCATCCAAAATATAATTTAATAAATTTCAAGGACGATAAAAGAAAAAAGATTTCAAATATACATGAAAGATGACGAAAAAAAAAAAATTTTGACTATTACAACTTTTCGTGAAAGAGTTATTCTTTGAACAATTAGTTTATCCAGAGTGAAGACTTATAAAAAATGTAAACAATTCAATATATCGAATTCTATTGAACATTCTCGAATACAATATTTTGGCATATTCACAATAACACGAAATGAGGAACAAGTAGTGAAAGTACATAATCGGATGAAAATAAATATGAAAACAAGATTTATTCACTTTGAATCAAATCATCATAAACATCAAAATTCCGCTTTATATTGTCATGTTCTTTTCATTATATTAATTATTGTATTACAGCATTGATTGTTGGTATTGTAATCATTGAGTTAAAAAGTCTTAAATTCCTCATACCCTATCTAGGATCAAAACTGAGAGCTCGTGCGCAAAACACAAGGATGCTTTGCACTGCAACACGAAACTGGCCATTGTCATGTTTACTATTATTATCATGCAGACTATAAAGGATTCATTTAGTGCATTAAATTTTTTTAATGTGTTTTAGATTAAAAACAGAGATAATGTGTCAGATATCAAATTTGGATGAGAATAAATATGCATTCCTTATCTGTGCTACAAATTGTCCTTGGGATTTGGATTCAGCATTTCTACGACGATTTCATAAACGTATTTATATCCCATTACCAAATCGTTCTGAAAGATATCAATTATTAGAAATGTTTACTCGTAATACTCCGTTGCATGATACAACCGCATCTTGGGATGCCCTTTTAGATTACACTGAGGGTTACTCCAGTTCAGATCTTCAAGAATTAGTAAAAAATGCATTGCTTAAACCAATCACAGAATTAGAAGATAGCGAGGTATGGTTATTTATTGATGGAAATTACATTCCTTTAATGAATTTTCCACATTTGGAATTTCATGAAAATATTAAAATTTGTACACTAGATAAATTACCTGAAAACAGTGTAAAAGCCAGACCTGTAGTTTTCAATGATTTAATAGACGCCACATCCTACATTAAAAGTACGGTTTCACAGATTGAAATTGTCAAATTTACAAATTATATTTGCAAATAAGTATATTTAAATTTTGTTTTAATTGAAAAAATTTACCAATTATAAATAAAAAAAACATTAAATTTTTAAACAGTTTTATATTGCAAAACGAAGCATTAAATAATAATTATTACAAGTTGTGAATATACACCATTAGTTTTCATAAGTAGAAATTAAATTTAAATTAATCCAATCATAATTTTGAAGTTGTCAAAGGGAATGCATATAATTAAAACACAGCCTAAATAATAAAGTTTTGAGCGAAAATAAAATCACAGAATAATAAAATGTTAAGATAAAACACTTAATGATACACTACAACTATTTTATCGAATGTACTAGATAGATGGATTTAGGATGATGGAGATATATTTGTGAAAAGATTTTAAAATTATACACATTATTATATGTAGATGAAAATAAAACTTTTACATTTAAATTGTTATTTTGTTATACTGGGCACTTTATATATGTAGTAATCAATAAAATCAACAATAAATTCATACAAGTCTTACTATGGTACAACAATATATACATGTTCTGCAGTATTTAAGTATTTTTAATTTATATTTTTCATTCATTTGAGGCCGATAGTTTAAAGTAAATTTGTTAAGTTTTGAACATGACCTACATATTGATTTTTAATTTTTTAAATTCTATTTGTAAAGGTATAGCCAAATATCACTTAAATATAAAATAAATAGGCCCAATACTCTCAAAATATTAATAATTGTAACTCCATTATTTGTAATTTATAAGCTTTAATAACTTTTTAATAGAAGATACATTAAAAGACTTCCTTGTCCAGAACTCCAGCTGGTAAAAGTTAAAAGAGAGCTAACCATCAATTTTGACATAACTGCTTTTTTACCTTCTGAACATTACTATGTAAGCAAAGTATTGTTATCTTTATAAAAATCAGCTTTGAACTTTGATTTTGAAGTTTCGAGTTTCTAATATAAATTTTAGCAATATCTGTGGGTGTGTGTGTGTGTGTGGTTGTGAACGTAATAGTGCCGAAACACTTTAATAGATAGATAGAACTCTGTTATTTGCCATATTTACATGCAATCACCCTACGGTGTAAAAGCTAGTTTAACAGTAGTTAGCGTACACGAAGAAAATGTGGGGAAACATCAATTTTAATATGTTATGATAACACTTTAATAAAAGGGAAAGTATGTTAACAATGAAACGTAAACACCTGTATTGTTAGTGTATTCTTACTATTTTCAGAGTATATGGTAATCAGAATTAATCACACTAGATATTTTTTTCTGCCGAGTCCCTGGAAGATAATAACAAAATATTTTTTACTTATCAATTTCAGACAAAAAAGCTCAAAAAATAACTACAATACAAGCTAATATAACTTTTTCGTAACATCTGAAAGCTTCCAAAATAAACTATTTTAATTTAACAGCAATTTAGCATAAGTAAACGCTTGCACTTAAAATTCTTGAAAGCTATATTACAACGCACGTAAACAAAGCTTGTACAGATTATTAGCGTATAAAAGAAAGATTGCTATTAATTTTGGGAAGAATTGTATATCCTATTTACTTTTATTTTTACGACCGACTATTTCTCCTTGCGATGGCCAGTTTCATGAGGCAATATACGTTCAGAAAATCAAAACGGTTGCCAATAGTTCAATTTACTGTATAAGGATTCATTTTTGTAAAATTTAATTAAACACAAATTCCTGACACCCATATTTACAAATTGTTAATAAATACACATTATTCCGAATTTATACTCCCTTTTTATTTACATTTTCATAATTAATATACAAACACTAACTAGCTCTTTATTGGGATGATTATATATTCTAAATAGATATAATATAAATGTAAGTGTATATAAGTTACAGAGATGTTTGTGCATGTATGTCTATATGTGTATATGTCTTTCTGTCTGTGTCTATCCAAATGGATTATAGGATCATTTACCGAGAAATCCAAATCTGTAAATAGTTTGGTCAAGAATAATCATAGAAAAGCAAATAACTGCGAAAATGAGTATAAAAAATTCGGAAAAGTTGTAGAAAAAAGACATTTGACTTGTAAAATGGTCCGATTGCATTTATATATATGATATCTGAAAATACATGTAATAAGGTACCATTATGCTTAGGTTCGAAAAATTTAGAAATGCGCTTTTTTCTCAGATTTCTGTACTTAACCTTTAAATTTTTGAAGACCTTGGGTGAAGATTTAAAAAATCCATGCCAGATGCAAATACCACGTTCAATTTTAGACAAAGTATATGATTTTCAATAAAGATTGGGCTCAAAAAATTTAAAACTCTGGAATTTGATGAATAAGTATGACTTTGAGGACAATCGGCAAAGTCAACGTGGAAGTCAGTGCTGCACTGACATGGAATTACTCATTTAATAATATATTATAAAATGTTATTTGACAACAACTATATTTACTCAATAATATATTATCAAATTTAACTAAAACCAATAGGAAAGTTCTAGACAGTATTGCAAGATAGGAAATTTTACATCCTTTCTATAGCTTCTTGTATCTTGCTACCTGCCTATTTTAAAAATACATGTAAAGCCTATATTGCAGATGACTAGTAGCTGCAATAAGCTAGTGCAATCAATTACATATTTTTATCACTTCCAAGGAGAACGTATTTCCAATTTCAAAGTTGATTTTTACTACGGTCTCAATACTTTTTTTACACACTACTGTTTAGAAAGTAAAAATGAGAAGAACAAAGCAAACATGATATTTAAAATGACAACAAAAGTTATTATATAGGTAGCTAAAAAATATTTTCAAGCTAACTACTCTTAATACGCTGTTTCAATATCTTGATATATAAAAACAATTGAAAACACTGTAACTAGAGTTGGTCCTTCTAAATGGGTTAATACAAGGTAATTCACTCTTTTTTGGAAAGTCTCCTTGAAATCTATCTTTTTTATGTTTTCTGAGCGAAACTTATTATTTAAAATTTATATAATGTATTGATACATTATATCCTGCAAATATATTATAAAAATCTGATACAAATTTGAAATAAGGCAGTTTTCCATCTTAATCTCACAACTATTACTTCTGGTACTTTTAACTATTTTAAGTGTATTGAATGCTACAGTTCTTTTATCATTCAGGCAAATTAAGTGTGATGAATAGAATTGTCTGATGTATTTAGACCTGATTACTGGGGTACTACAAGATATTGTATATGAAAACAATATAATCAGTCCTGTAAATTTTAGTAACAAATTAGTTCTTGTTTAGGCTTTTCATTAATTTTCCTTTATCACACTAAACATATTACCTTAATAATTATCAAAAACTGCCAATAAATCAACATTTAAAAAATTATGTCAAACCTAATTAATATCTTGATTCAGTCCATTCATCCAGTTGTATATTTAATTTTTCCAAATGAAAAACCAAAAGTTCCATTTTTATCAACATTTTATAGACTTCAATATGGTACCCATTAATCTTATATATCTTTTTCTCAATGATATAACTAAATATAATGTTTTTATTTTATTTTTTTAATAGCCTGCATTATATAAACAGTTTCATAGTAATATTGGTTTTAAATTAATCAAAGTGAATTTTGACTATTAAAATAACAAGTTTATTGTACCATATATAGTTATATAATCTGGACATACAGAGGATTATATATCTAGAACCAAGCTTTAAAGGTAATTCAAAAGGAACAATTTATCAAGCTAACTTTTATTTATTATCAAAAATAAAAATTTTCATGAAAAAAAAATGTTTCTTGAAAGACAATGGTTGAGAGTCCTTAATCTTACTAATATTGGAAAATAATTTTTTTTGTACTTGAGCTGAAAAGTAAATCATTTTCAGCTAAGCCTATAAACTTGACAGGCTTTTTTGAGATTAATAGGATTGTTTAAAACCAATTGGAAACGACCTTCTTTACAAAGTTCTATTAAAACGATTTCTCTATTCTATTACAGATAATTGTACAATAATAACTTATTGCAAATCTTGCAGAAAGAAATAATTTTTTACCTAACAATTTATAATTGTTTACTGGTCGCATTTTAAAACTTTGAATTTTGTACACGTATTTTATATTATCTGACTGTTAGGATTAAAACACAATATCTTTACATAAATTTAAAATTTTAAACAATCATATTTGAGAAGCGACTAAATAAGCAACTTTGTTTTAGGGAGAAATCGCTAAAAGTAAAAAGGTAAATTTTGACCCTTCTTGTTTTGAGTATCAAACAGTATTAAGATATCAATCTTCCTCTTTCAAATAACATTTCGTTCATTTAGGTATCTTGAAAATTGAGAAAATTATGGGGATAAATGAATAGTCAAAAAACAAAGCGCATAACTAATTACATATTTAACAACTAACAAATGTAAAGGGCCTTTTACAGTGGATCCAAAAAGCTTAAAATCAATTTTTATTTCATTCTCTTCTTTTTTATTTTCAAACACTACTGTGTGAGGAAAGTTCTGTAATCATGATAAAAATCGACTTCAAGATTTTGTAATAGGACACTTATTTTACTAAATGGAAAATTAAATTCAATTTCCACAAAGTAGATGCAACAAAAATAAATAAATTCAAAATTTTGATTGACTTTAATGTTTTGGGGTTCCCTCAACACGTTTTTGATAATTTCTCGATGATGTCTGTGCGTGCGTGCGTATGTATATGTACGTTACGATGTCCATTATTTCAAAATCTTCGATATTTATGAGGGGACTGGTTAAATAGCTTATTTTTATGGTAAATTACAATTCTAAACTAAAAAAAAAAAATTAAACATGGATTTATGCATGCCTTTAGACCATTTAATTTTCACATGTATTTTAAATGGGATTTTCCGATTTCTTCTTCAAAATCGTATAAAAATTTTTCTGGTTGATGAAATTAAGTTCAGAAGGTCCAGTTTTTATGTATTGATTCAAGTTTTTTTAAAATCCGTTAGAAATTCACCAAGATATCACGAATCAAAGAATCACCAATTTCTTTATATATTGTAAATAGGAAAACCTGTTATTTCTCGATTTTTTATTTAAGATTGTCTAAGAAAATTTTTTGGTTGATAAAATTAGGTCCACAAGATTGTGAAAACAAGAAAACTTTACAACATTTAAAAATGTAAATTTTTTTTATCCGATCAAAATTCACCAAAATATCACAGATAATCCCATGTATTTTGAATAGTGAATTCATCCATGTAATTTCTATTAATTGTTCCATTTAAATAACATGGAAAAATCGCGTGTCAATACTTATAATTTTTTTGTATGCCAATTAAAACCATCGAAAGTGATTTATTTGAATGTTAGAGAATTTTTTGTAAATCTCATAAAAGTCAATAATCAACGTAAATGAGTATTTTCCGTAATTTTTCCAATTTTTCGACACAAATTTCGAAAAGTTATGTAAAACTGTCCACAATTTATATTCTACAAGAAATTTCCAATCAGAAATATGCATTTGGACATCCTAATGTACAAAATTAACTGGGATATTCGCAATTTTATGACTTTACGTCATTAGTTTAGTTTATATACGTTTTTAATGACATTTAATTAAAGATCAACTAATTTACGTTGTGACCATTTAAATATTTTACTCTAATACAGTTCTGAGGATATGAAAGAGTTGGGTGAGTTTTAAAACCTAAAAATTATGTCCAGATTTGTAAAATTTACAAAAAAGAAAGAAAATTATTTTAATATCCTTCTTCTCAGCACAAAAAAGTAGGCAGTATTTTTTAAATATTAAGACACCATACAAAATTACTTAAATTAAAGCTGAAAAAAGTTAGTAATCTTAAAAGGAGGCCTTTTTAAAAGCTCTTGTAATAAATGGTGCAATGAAAGAAAAAGATATTGGAAATGCAACTAATATTAAAGCTGATAAAAAAGTCAAAGGTGAAGTCTTGTTGTGAATAAGAAAATGAAACCAGTCGCGCAATCGACTCCAATTGGAAATAAAACAGCAGAAAAAGCCGCTTCTAATGATGCAGTATCAAGGAGGAAATTTTCCGATTCTGTTTCTCCATTTGCTTTAAATCCAACAAGAACTATGTCAGAAAATGAAAAACCTATACCGCGAAGAAATTCATTTTCTGATATGAATAGCAACAAGAATGCTCCATTAGTAAAAAGTTGCAGTACTGGAGTGACTGGTATAAATTCTATGCAAACTAAATCTTCTTATATACCAAAGAAAATAAAGGAACCGGTTCTAAAGAATGTTAGTAGTAAATTGCCCACCAAAATCCGTTCCATTAAAGCAACATTCGGTGGAAAAAATTTAGCAAAAACAAGGATATAAATCAATTTTATTAAGTGTGATGTACATTTACAATATGCAACTTGCCTACTAAGTATTGGTGTTGAAGATAAAAGAATTTTTTTACAGCACAATGCATCGCAAGTTTGTTTTCTATGCATAGAGTTCAGGGGAGAGAACATGAAAAATTAGGTTTTAATTCCAATAATTAAAACACTAATGACTAAGTTACTAATGCAAATGTTTCTTTTTAAATTGTTAGAAATTATATGGACGTAAATAGTTTTCTATAAAGAAAAGAATTGGTTTTTAAAATTGTAGTTACATAATTTTTAGGTTTCACAACAACAATTTTAAGTTCCCAGCTTTCATATTAAAGCACCCTAATGTTATGTGTAAGATTAAAACAAATTGCACTTTCAACCAGACCTGATAGCCAACCAAATTTTAGTAATTAAACCTGTTTACCACTATGCCTATAAAAGTTCTGAAATACTCACTTAAATTTAAAGTACTAAAAATTGAAAATGTATAGTGTTTTAATACTTAAAACTAGATCAATTTTAGATATTGAAAATTTGATTGCAGCATTTCAACATCTGATGCGAAACAAAGTGATAAGCTGCAATATTATTAAACCTTTAATTGTTATTCAACTCTCATATTTAAATTAATGTTAATTTTTTATTTTTACTTTTGTTCGGCCGAATTTCATTAGATGGTGTTATATGGGTTGCAGATATAATAATGGCTTGTTATGGCAAATTACAATAGTTAACCATACCGGAAAAAGAACAGCATTTTACCATGCTTGGTTAATTAAAACCTGTCTTTGGTCCATAGGAACTTGAATGACAAATATATTTACAAATAACAACCACCACAATTAAGGCACATACCCCATTGTTTCACCAACTTTCTTTATAGAATTATTATGGCTGCTGCTGGAATAATTCTTGCAGTGTTTTGTACTTCTGTGTCCGACTGAAAGCAGTTGTCTTTCAACAACTTTTTCAGTGACCCAAAGATTCATGTACTCACAACAATATTTTTTGCAATTGCTCTGATTGAAATTTGAAAATTTTCTCTAATCAGGCCTTCCACATATCCCATATTTCTGTCTGTTGATGCAGTTCCCAATACACCTAGTCGCAGCTTATCATTTGTCCCCTCTTTTCCATTCATAAATTTTCAGCTCTATTACTTGACAGTTGGATCCGCAGTATATGCATTTCCATATACTGCTTGCATTCTTGTATGAATTTGCAATGGTTGCAAACCTTCAGCACACAAAAATTAAATGGCCACATGCAGCTTGCACTTGGACGGATTATTGACAACTTTCATAGTAACAATACTTAAAATCACTATCAAATAACAGAATAAACGAAAATCAATATGACTTTTACACACACTACTAACATTGTAAAACATTAGTTCAGTGATTAAAATTTTTTCCAAGGCTAATCCGACCAAAGATAGGTTTCTATTGAACAATCCTCAAGGTGTCTACACGAGAAACAAAGTAGGGTTCATTTTTAGGAACAAAAAGATGGTGATTGTTAGCTTATTTTGATACGAGTTTTAATAAAGTTTCATTTTCATTCCAGAAATGAGTAAATTTTATTGAAAAGTTTAATGTAAGAAATTATTTACTAAATATTTACTTCTACCATTATGTAAAGTTACATTTTTTACAAAGATTGTCTTTGTTAAATAAATCACAATTTGGCATTGTGTTCTGTACTATTTCCCAACATTCAGTACATACAGGTTGGTTGCAGAATTGCTAGTCAATTTTAAACAATCAATTTTTGGAATTAACTGAATTCTTGGGAGGCACTGAAATGAAACTTTTATTTTGTAATCAATTTTTACTTAGATGTGATTGTTAAAACCTTAGCAACAATTATTTTTTATGTTCAACTAATTTTCATTAGCGTTTGTGCAATTGGACTGTTGGGCAGAATAAGGTTACAAAGAGGGTATCTTGATCGGTTTTCCCTCTCACACAGCATTCCACATTTTACACTTTACTACATAATGAGTATTAAATATAAGTATAGCTGCAAGGAGAGGTATGAATTTTGGTAGATTTTTTAGTACGTTAAATTTATGTACGTTTCAGCACTTCAATAAGCATACTGTGTCAAATGGGTCCTCGCATGATTTAACCCACTATTAAGTGCTAATTTTAAAAATGAACTCAGAATCACTTCAGTGTTAATGGTTAATTCAGCACGAAAACGTGGAGGTCATCCAGATCATTTCTGATTTTCGTAATTTTCATCAGCACAAAAAAGTCAAAATGTGATTTTACAAGCTTTTCAAGTTTTCCTTACCATTTTTTTGGGCCATTCTTCTGAAATCCATGTTTCATGTCTAAAATTTTTCGTAGAATCCGAATATGCCAAAATTTATCCATTTGACCCTGAACGTCCACATGGAAACAACTAATTTTTTTTTGTAGCTCGAAACCTATAGCAGTTGGAAAGATCGAATTGGGCTCGAAATGCACTAAACCTAATCTACTTTTAGAAGAAAAACAAAAATTTCTGGGATCGGATAAGCTCGCTAACCATCAGAAATTTTAGTTTTTCTTGTAAAAGTAGACTAGATTTAAAGCTTTTTGAGCCCAATTAGACCTTTCAAGTTGCTATAGGTTAGGAACTACAATCTTCTAAAAAGAAAATCAGTTTTATCCATGAGGAGGCTCAGGGTGCACTCGAAATGAAAAAGTATTGGCGTATTTAGCTTCTACAAAAAATATTGCATGAGAAACATGTATTTTGATCGTATTTTTAAGAAAACTATTTTTTACGTCAAAATAAGATTTTAAAAATAAAATCAGTTTTTGACTTTTTGCGCTGAAAATTACAGAAACTCATTTTTTTGACAGCCTGAATATGTAAATGAAAAATAATTACGAAACTTAAAAATGATCTGGGTGACCTCCATGTTCTCGCATGGAATTAGCCAAATATCTAATTGCAATAAACAGAAAAACATGTGATTTATATGAGGGCAAGATTTCAAAATATATTAATATCATTGACTAAACTAAAATTGTCCTTTATGACAAAATGTCTTTGCAGAATTCAGTTCGTACAACTTTTGAAGTCTATAAATTATTTACCAAATTACAATATAATAATACATTACTGCTAGCATGGTGCTTTCATTATATTACAGCTAGTCTACTAAGTTCATCACATCTTACTTAACAATACAATATACCAAAATCTGGACAATTATATACACATTTATATAAACAAAACTACCCAAAAATAATTAAGTTAATAGCAATTTAAATTTTTGGTTAGTTTCGTTTATCATCTAGAGTAAATCTAAATTGAGACCAGACAATCTTATCGAAAACTTACTGCTTATACTTGATACACAGGGTGCTCCTTTTTAGAGTAAAAAAAAAGTTGAAAACAATAAAAAATATCAAAGCATACTTACAACGTACTATGTAAAGGAGAGTAAAGATTCAGAATCAATTGACTACCACCCCAATAAAAGAGAATCACAAACGTAATAGAAGACATTCATCAGTACTTGCTTTTAAATTTTTTCGGCTTTTTAAAATTAAAAGCTACTTACACTGTCTCTATCTTGCAAATCATATAATTGGGGTGGTTTTAAAGGAACTACAGTAGGTTCAAGATCAGGTGCACTCCCCCACTGACTCATCATTCGATCATCATATAAAGAAAATCGTGCAGATTCTTTTGCGGCTTTGCCACGTGTACGTCGAACTGATGGTGGAACATCTCCTGGTGTTTTAACTCGTTGTGAAGGATCTTTTAATCTTGATAAATCACTTGTCGAAGAGAAAACTTCCGTAAATTGTTCTAGAGATCTCTGTCGACTTAAAGTATCTTTACGCGTAAGTAACTGGCTAATACCCGATGCATTACATTTATTTTCATTTTTTTTAACTGAGAGAAGAGGTAGTGTTGAAGGCCGTTTTTCATTCAAAATTGAAGTGGCCACTCCATTTTGACCAAAACTATTTACTAATTTTCCAGACACTATTCTCACTTGTGTGTCTTTTCGAAGATTACATATATTGTCTTTCTTTGAATGAAATATTTTTCTTAGACCTGTCCACATTGATTTGCCTCTTGTATTATGTGATACTGAATTGTTATGTTTAGGGCTATCTTGTACAGCATGCACAGCATTTTGAACATAAGGAATTGGCATTGCACGATGGTTCACTTGGTAATTTAGATAATCATTTGTAATCAAATTTTGTGATTCCGAATTAGTGCAATGTTTTGATGATTTATCAATCAACAAACTATCACTGGAGTCTGCCAAGAGATTCCTTTCCATACAAGGATTTCTACCTTGATATGTTTGTGTAAGCATTACACATGCAGCTAGTTGGTTTGAGTTTTTACAATTTTCTTCTGATGGTGACAGAAGTGTTTCAATTGTCCCTACTGAAGCATCTATGTTATGATCATGAATGTGATTATTATTGATTAAGGGTGTTGGGCTAGAAGATGGGTGCATGGGGTGTAACACTCGACCTCTTAACGTTGGAAGTTCAAGCAAACGTTCCTCGACACATAAGGAAGTCAATCGAGCTTCAGCATCCTAGACAAAGGTTTACACAATTAGAAAATGTAAAGTTATTGAAATGGTTAATACATTATATGTATATATCTGTGATTCACGCGAAAATGCCAATATTCGTGTCCAGAGGCCTCCTAAATCCCTATTTTCACTTTTAATACCAAAAATGGTGTCAACAAGTATAAATCCATTTTCTAGACAAGAATTAAGCAGCTTATTGTCCAACTGCATCATTTTCAAAGAAAAAAAATTATTTTATATGCAAAAAGTATGTACCCTCACGCTCACTAATAAGAGTAAGTACCACCACGCCTTGATTTTTGTAATTCGTGCCTGGAAAACTTTTGAGAGCATTTTGAGTCTGCCCCGCACTTGCCTTATTTTCAAACATCAAAAGGAGCAAAATTTTGCTACATAGATCAAACTTGAGTCGTATTTGAGATTCAGATAAAATTAAGCAAAAATATGGGCAATTCTCGTGAAAATGCCAATATTGTTGCTTAATTTTTTCTGAAACTCAAACATTATTCAAGTTTGATCTACGTAGCAAAATTTTGCTCGTTTTGATGTTTGAAAATAAGGCAAGTTGCGGGGGCAGACTCGAAATGCTCTCAAAAATTTTCCAGGCACGAATTACTAAATTCAAGGTATGGTAGTACTTACTTTATTATTAGTGAGGTGGTACTTACTTTTTACATATAAAAAAAATTTTTTTCTTTGGAAATGATGTGGTTGGACAATAAGCTGATTAGTTTTCGTCAAGAAAATGGATTCGAACTTTATGTCAAATCAATTCATTTTTATTTTTTATTTAAAATATTATACATTGGGCAGCATTTTCAGATCGTTCTTCATTAATGAAAACTTTTATTTTAAAGTATAGCCAAGTATAGGATAAGTATAGCCACTGGATCTCACCATTAAATCTTATTGCTTTAAAAAAATTATATGTTGTAAACATTAAAGATTAAAAATTATTTCACTTTTTTCAAACATAACCTTTAATGATTAAAAGTAAGATGCAAAATTTAATTCTTGAGACACTTTTAAACAGCCTTTAACACATTGTTCATGTGCTAATTGTATAGCTGGTGGTTTTTCAGTTATGTAAAAGAAACAAGTGTAACTTCTATGGATTAACATTTACCTGATCCCAGCAATCTTCTGTAGTTTCACATAGTAACCGAGCTGCAGCGGTATCTTTCCAGGTACCAGGCCATAATGGCCGTGCTTTATGTCGACTTACAAGGGTCTGCATTTGTTCCAATGATGGATTTTCACCTGTCTCTTTATAAAATGGAGGGGCATATGGGGCAGGTTCAGCGGTCTGCATATCAGTGCAACGAGATCCTAGCTCCCATAGAACTAAACCAAGTGAGTATACATCTATTTGTTTCAAAGCACTTTCACAGTCTCTCAAATTTACTGCACCTTCCAAAACTTCTGGCGCCATATATCTTAAAGTTCCTGTTGAAAAATTTATATCATAAAACATTTCCAATTTATAAAAAATACAATTACATATAAATATATCAAATGTAGAATAAGTTCAGAACTATCACGAAAAGAAGTGTATATTTCCAACAATGTGCACTGACAACCTGCAAATTCTATTGTATTTTAAAAATAGTTTGCAGTTTATTGGGAAAAACCAACAGGTTTGATTAATGGACATACAAAACCAGCTATTGAAAAAATCCAGCTGGTCCAACTTTAGGTTAATACTTTGAGAAAAAAGTCTTTTTTGGCTGATCCTTTATTCATTAATGCATAAAAACCATATAAAAATCATTTGTTAATAATGTCTAGTAAAAATCAATTTTCCATAAATGAATTATTTTTATAACCAATCAAACTAGCCAATCACAAAAGATCTGTCATTAAAGAAATTATGCAATAACTAGAGATAACAAATTTTATTTGACAAATATGACATTAGTTGTTTACAAAAATTGCATCAAACTAATTTTACAACCTTTCTAATAATTGATAAGATGTGATCAACGAAAAAATTTTGTTAAGTATATGTTAAAGGATGATTAATAATCTCAATGACATATTAATGTGCTCACTTCTCTCATGCATTAATTTTTCCTTTGTAGGTTAAGTAACTATTAAATGTACTAAACATATTAGATAAACGCTCAGTATAAAGATCAAAGAAATCAAATAAAATTTTTTTTTTTTACATTTTTTATTTCATTTCAAATTTAATGCAACGTAATAATTATAATGCAGTTAACTTACCAGCCTCACTTAATGATCTATTTTCTGTCCTTCTTGGGATAACTGCCAGTCCTAAATCGCAAATACAACAAGTAAGGTCCGATTTGACCAAAATATTTCTTGGATTAATATCTCTGTGTGCAATGCAAGGTTTTCCCAAATCAGAATGTAGATGTGCTAATCCTCTCGCTACTCCTAAACTCATTTTACTTAATGTTCCTAGATCGATTGTATGTTTCTTTAAATATTCTTGTAAAGATTCTTGCTCCAGGTTTAAAATAAGTAAATAATCAGTAGGTCCACCTGTTGAAATGCAACGATCACTTCCTCCAAAACATTTCACTAAAGCTATATTTTCACCAGCTTGTTTGTATAAATCGTATTCATTTAAGAAATAATTACGATGATGTGCTGGAAAAACTTTAACAGCTACTTCTTTATCATCGATATTACCTTTCCATACTGAACCGTATCTTCCCTGACCAATTATATTTAATAATTTTAACTTATTCAAATTATAATCAGGAGGTGGTGGTAAAGGTTGTTCTCCCATTTCTATGTCACTTTTTTTGGGCCTCATGTGATAACAAGTAATTGTAGAAAATAATATAAATGCACACAAGATTATAAAGAAACCTATAGCCCAAATTAGAGGAGTTTTATTTATAGTAGTTTCTGTGGTAGCAGGTGCTGTAGTTTCAGGTACTGGCACATAACCATCAGTAAAATTTACATTACACAAATTTCCAGTACAACAACAAAATCTTGTATGATTCATTGCACGTGAAGGCTTGTTGTCATGGATGCATTGGATTCGATCACAATGATGTGTGTTTCCTGATGTCACCCAACATCCTGTAAAATACATTAAAAAGTTTAATGTAAAAAATAAAACTTATTGCAAAGTTTATTAATATTTTGATAATAACAAATGCATGGAACTGCAATGGGTGGATTGATATGTCATATGTAGAAGAACACCGGCTCGTTATGTAGCCTTATACCTGACAAGACCAAAACTAATAAGTACGTGTTACATGAGGCCTTGTTTCTGCAAAATAGACAAGCCTAAAGCAATATAGCTTGAAAAACAATCCATATCCCATGATGTCGACTGTACCATAGATTAGGAAATAAATAACCAGATTACATGGTCTCAAACAATAGACTTTGGGACCTTCCGTTTTATTTACCCCCATGTGGTATGAGGCCACTACCATGTCAATCTTTATTTGGGTTAAACTTTTGGAAACAACAATGAAGGAAAAGTGAAACAAAATAAAGAGATATGCACCTTTGTACTCATGAATGTTGGAGAAGCGTCATTTCAAAACCTCCTCAATTTTAATACAAATTATCCCCCGGTTCCTGATGGTAAAGTGTGTAGGAGATTTCACGAAGGATAGCTCCTTTGTGATTTCAAAAACAATATATGTGTATGTCAAGCAAGTAAAGAGCATTGGAAAACTACATGATGGTCTCTTAATGGCAACATGTGGTCACAAACATCACAGCTTGTTAAAATGTAACATCTAGGAGAGTTCATACTTGAAGTAACATCTCATAAATTGTTGATATATCATTTTTAGATAAGATTTTTGCAATATTCTATAAAAAGAAGAAAATTCTTCAATTGGTCATAAAATTGTTTCAAAGAAAATTTTCTGAATTTATTCGTTAACATTCCTGTGATTTTGCATCAGATCGCAGCTATTTTCAATCAAATTTTGAAAAATTTTCAAGTCGTTTATTTGCTACAGCAATTGTTTAGATTTTCCAAGATTCATTTGTTTTGTTATCTTAGATCGTGAATCGAAAGGTAAAAGATTAGATTTAGTTGAAGCAATTGAAATTTTTAAATATAATAACTTTAAAAATAAAACGCTTCTATACGACCAAACTTATCTTTATCAATCACCTCTTTTCAATTGTATTTTGTAAAATAAATGTTAAAATTATTTTTTCTAAAATAGTTCGTAAAATAAGAAAATGAGTCCTAAAAATAAGTTGCATAACTGCAATGTATAAAAACATCAAGGAAACAAATGTGGTTTGTCAGATTTTTGTGTTTGAAGAGGAGCCTTGTGCACAATACTTATTCAATGTTCTATATAAATTTTATGTTTTAAATTGCATAACTCCAATTTAACCTAATTTCAGGATTTTTAATCTCTTTAAATTTAATATTAAACTATTTCAGAAAAAATATAATATATACCTGGGCACTAAAATGATTTTTTATTACTCTCATTGTTATTATATAATATATATATATAATAAACTCCATACTCGTAATAAAAAATTCCATTTTAGTGCCATGGTATATAATTTGATCGTTCATATCGCCGGCGGTATTGTACTTTTGAAACCTTATAACTCGAAAAGTAATTAATGAAAAAACATTTGTTTATAGTGTTTTGGAAAGCTCTCGAGATCAGCTACAAGAATATTTAATAAAAAATAAAGAGTGCTATTTAAAAAAATTGAGGTAACTTTCACGTGACCTTCAAATGACTCTTCAAGGTCAACCAATGGCACCATTTTATAGCACTTTCAAAACCATTTTTTCTCAGTTATTTTACTTTTCATAAATTGTTAAAATATATTTTCTATTAAAATATGTTGAAAGTGCGTAAGAATAAAGACTGAAAGTACATAGTCGACCAGAAATTTCCGGACGAATTCGAATTTCACCTCAGATTTTTTGTACGTTATTGCGCATGCGCACAGACGCGCAAAAAATACCAAAAAGAATGACGAAAACCTGAGTTATTGTCATTTTTGGCCCGAAATCGATGAAAATCTCAAAAACCCAAATTTTACATGTCACTATCTGAAAATATAGGTTTTTGGATATCTTCAGTAAAAATTTGAGGAAAATCGATGTTTTTGAGCTATAAATTATTGCAAAAAAGCAGTTTTTTCTATCTCATGCGCATGCGTCATAATCAATAAAAAAAATGTTGGCAACATTCGATTCCTTGATAAATTTTCCATCGATTAAGTGTCTTTAAAATGATTTACACATCAAAAATAAAGTTTTAGCAAATAAAAATCAATTTTTTTTTAAATTATTTTAAAAAATGTCAATTTTACTAAAATGTGTGCCAAAGCTACAGTTTTTTAGAAAATGAATTCAAATTTGGTTTACAATCATATATTTTGTGGTAGAAATTGCCTACCAAATTTGAGCTACCTAAACTTGTATGGTTTTGGCTTGGAATGACCCTTATAAAACATCAAGGAAATGGAGATTCGGTTATGCAAATTACAAACATAGTAAATAAAAGACGATTAACAGTGCAAGATATTATAAAACAGTATGATAATGAAGGCAGAAGTTCAAATAAAAGTAGAAAGAACCAAAGCAAAATATTGAATAACAATTACGAACAATTTATAATGCGAGGAATAAAGAAGCAACCTTTTCTTTCTGTTCCGAAACTGGCAGCCCTTGTCAAAATTAATTTCAATAAAAATAACAGTGCCAAAACTAAATGACGGGTATTACGTAAAATGGTAGACATGATCGAGCTACTAGGAAAAAACCATATATTAGTGAAATTTGCTAGAGAACACATGGATAAAGACTGTAATTTTTGAAGTGAAGTAAGAAAACGTTATTTCTACCATAAAAATGTGTTTAACAGTCACTTTTTAAGTTTTGTTTAATCCTTAGCTGCATTTTGTAACATTAATACACCTGTGGGGTCGTTGACGACCCCATATCAAAAAATGCTTACAAATTACGAATTTAGAGATTTTTAACATTATACCTGTACAATGGTGTTTAATGAAATTTATCTCAACAGTTGATACGACTATTCAATCCAATATTCAGAATATGAATTTAATGTTATGGTATGAAGTTACAAAAACGCAGAAAAATTTTAGTAACAAATTAAAATATGCTAATCTACAAATTTTCAATTACGAAATTTCAAAATTTAAATATAAACTTGTACAATGAATATTTAAAGAAAAAGAAACACTTGCGGCTTTACATTTGAAAATTTTATTCTTTATTTGAGGAGTTTTCCAGCTACAATGAAAAGTGGATTCCTATAAGATTTATTTAAAAAAATATTTATATAATGTCGTCAATAAATTCAAAAAACGGAAAAAAAACAATTACATAAAAAGTAATTTTTGTCTAGAAAGTGCGTTGCTGCACCGGTGGGGTATTTTACACTGGCCATACAAGATACAATCTGTTGTACAATTTATCATACGATCTGAGAATGAATGACCTATAAACGACATTTTTATCATGTGCAAAGTTTCTGTAGTGATACTACTCTATAGCATACTCAGTTTTAGACAATACAAAAGCTCCATACATGATTGAAATGTCATTTATTCGTTGTTCATTCTCAGGTCGTATGATAAATCGTACTGTAGATTGTATCATGTATGGAGCTCAGCGTACTACTACACGTACAATATTCAAATTAGTTACAAGTTGACAATATTAGACTAGCCGAATTTTGTATGACGCTATATCAAAAATATAGTTTTTCCAAAGGCTGGGGTCGTATACAGGTGCAGTTAAGGGTTAATGATGAGAGTAAATTCTGCATATTTGGATCTGAGGGTAGATGCTATATTTGAAGAAAAGTAAACGCAGAATTTGAGAAGTGAAATTATTGTACTACTCATAAAACATAGAGGCAAGTCTGCTATTCTCACCAGAAGTACAGTTGTGTTGGTTCACCTGATTTTGTTTGATGACATAGACATAATAATATATATGGATGCAGCTTAGAGAAAGAGGTGTGGAGAAGCCATAAAAAAAGAGATAACTGCGAAGTCAAGTGGGAGAAGGGCTAATTTTGTCAGGTCCGGCCTGTAAATTTGCGGGACCCATTATAAATTAAATCAGCTCCATTAAAAAAAACAATCTATAAATATAAAATAATTAATTTTTTAATGCTTTAATACAGTCTTTGTGCATTTAATGTAAAATTTAAATCAATTTCCTCTACTTTGCTTATTTGAATTGCCCGCCATTTTTCAACGAATGAGAAACATGACATTAATAGCCCTTCACCCAGCTGATTGCTTATG
>JAODAH020030438.1:0-27737 GCA_027574865.2 Coproporus ventriculus
AACACAACCAAACATTTTTGTTTAGATTTTTTTAAAATATATATATATATATATATATATATATATATATATATATATATATATATATATATATTTTTATTTTATTTTTTAATACTGCGAATTTAAAATAAAAAACCCAAAAAATGTTTTTTCTTTAATTATGCTATTTTATTACTAAAACCCCATGAGTTGGTGAATCAATTTCGAAAAGGGCTCATCTCGGAAAACTGTATCAGCTGCTTTTTCAGCTCTCTTGTATTAAGAAAACATTTCAGTATTTTATGATTCAGTTCAATGGAAAGCTCTTTCAAACATATTTGCGCTCTTAAATTCCATACAGGGTGAGAGAAATTTAGTTTTTTGTGTCTCCTAAAAATTTTTCGAATTTGGTGATTCAATTATAAATGGAAATTTTACAGAATATTCTTTAAAATGTTCAAATAATTTTGAATTTATAAGCGTTTAAGTAGACCCGGTGTCAGTAAGACATTTTAATCCAGAAAATGTTATATGAGGTAAGTTACGGTTGATATTATTAAGGTCAATGGTTATTATTTCATCTTTGTAGAAAGGCTGACAAAGTCAAATTTGTATCATCACATTCATCTTGCTCTTCAGTTTCGCCCAATTCGTCATCGTAATCGTGACTTTCGCTATTGTCATTATAAGGCATGTTCTGTTGTTCTGTATCTTTTTCGTCTTGGTAATATAATCTTTTAGGTTGTTCAAATGATCTCGCGACACTTGATGCTAGTCATTTCTGCGAGCTTCTATCTACTTCCATTTTCATAAGCCAGTTTTATTAAAAACCAATGATTTTTGATTACAATTGGGTTGGTTAAAGAACGGTTTTATTGATCTTGAGTTCTAGATATTGAATTTAAATTTCCAAAAGAACTGGTGGTTGATATAGATAAAACCATTTGAGGTTATACGAAGTATGGTTGCGGCATAGGCCGTGTAACTTGATAATTAAATTGTTTGGTTTGCATTCGCATTTATCTCTAGTGTTAAATGTTTGCATATATACTCGTTGCAAATTATTTGATCTTCCAGCTCTGTAGTTGAAATTTTCTACTTCTATGCACTCACGGCTGTTTCTAGCTCACGGGGCTGTTTAACTCGTACCAATATTCCTGTTACGTGATCTAATTCTAATAATCCTTGTAAATAAATTTGTAATGCAATACTTTTATAATTATTGCTTTTTAGAGTTCTGCTATATACGTCATCATCTCTAAATTTTACTCGAGTTAATAAAAGTTGTAAAGTTTCTTTTATACGACTGCCAACATTGTAGCATTCTTCATTTTTATTTGGTCTAATCATTGCTGAATCTTCAAAAAAGCAAGACTCGGAACGATGATCGCCAAAATGATCCAATAGAAGATTTTTTAAGTCTCTCCATGTATTTATTTCTTCATTGCTGCTAATAACTTTTAAAACTTTTCCTTTAAGTTTACCTTGGAATATTTTCAATAACAAAGCTTGTAATTTGGTTCTTGCGGGAATGTTTCGATTAAAAGCCAATATGTAGGCATTTAAAATGTTTACATCTCCGCTAAAATTAGGTATCGTGCCTTGATAGACAACAGTAATGTTTTTTCGGTATAAGGCATGTTTGGATTTGGATCGTTTATAGATATGGAATTAAATAGGTTCAACAATTGATCAAATTCGATCATGTGAACACTCCGATAATTTAGTGAAAGTTGTACTACATCAATACCATCAATCTTGGAAACATCCTGCAGAGAATCAAAGATGCAATGATATAAAATTATTGTTTTATTTAAAAGTTTATAAAATTACAATTTTTAGATTCTGTTTAAGTTTAAAATTTAAGTTTTCTTTAATTCAAAATTGATTTCAATTCTTAATTCTAATTTGATGTCGCGTCTTGAATCGACTTAACCGAATTTAGGTTTTTCTTAAGATTTAGATTTGCTGTCTAATCTCTAAAGTAATGGGTTCCCAGGAACGGTCGCCGCACTGTTTTACGTCCGAAAGAAACGGTGGATATCTATTTAAATTGGCGTGGGTTCCTAGAGAGCGTTCGGAACAGTTGTAACGGACTATCAACGGTGACGTCATTTTTACAAACGGTGGAGAACGGTGACCGCGCAGAGAGTTAAATTTAAAATAAATTAATGAGAATTTCGTAAATTTTTAGGGAATTATGAATAAAATATAGTAAATTATTAATTGTAATAAATAATCTTTCTACATAGTTTCAATGATTATCTATTATTATTTGTTGTATGAAATCTTAAAAAAAATTATTTTATATTTATATATACATATGTATATATATATATATATTGCTATCAGAAACGCAAGTGGTAACAGATTTTTAACCCAAAAATAAAAAATTTAATTACATTCATCCGTTCTTAGGAAACCAGGCCTTAACCAACTTAAGCGCTGAAGACTCAACGTATTTATTATATTTATATTATGCTTATTCAGCAATTACTGACATTTGTTTTGGAAATTAATATTTTTGTGTATTCAATCGGGACATACGTAATTCGCTCAATGTTAATTTTAACGACCCCACGATTTCGGACAAATTTTAGGTGGTATTCCCTATTTAAATTAGCGTGCTAATTACAGATATGACATTCAAAGTTTGTGCAAATCACTCAAAATTAAAAACAACTCGACTTAAAATTTTAAAATTTAATATTTTTAAAAGCACGTAGGTATAAGGCTACGGTATAGATTTCTTTCTCAAAATGGTTCGTGCGACATATATGTACAGTGTATTCTCTCTTAACAGGACATCTTCGGTACTCAATTTTGTGTCAGCTTATCAGAAATGTCCTTTTATAAGAAAAATTAAAAACTTTATCAACATAAATTTAACAAATGCCAATACTCGATGTATATATGCGCAGGGGCTATGCTAATCTTCTTTTGTAGTGTTGATTTTGATTTGTGCCTAACTTTAGATATCATCTTTGCTCAGGGGCCATATTAATCTTCTATATATCATTTAAATTTTGTTTTGTGATTTGCTGTCAGACTTAGATTTATAATATTTTCTTTAGAAGATTTCTTGGGAATATCTGCGATACAAAAGTATTTGACTGACTATATTATTAGTTTAGGTTGACGCCAAGGGTTCAACTTTTTTAAAAAGGCTTCCTTTGGAATTTTCTGCTAGATTTTTTTAAGTTGCTCTAGGGTTTCTTAACGACACATAACTGCTTTATTTTTTTCATTAATAATTTTATTTTATAAATGAAAAGTCTGAAAAAATTAAAAAATACAGATGAAGAAAGATGGCCGACTCATGTGACATTTCATAAAAACTATTTAAATTGTGAAAAGTATAAAATTCTTGTAGAAAGTATTAAACAATAGTTTCTGGGTTTCGTGAATAAGGTAAGTATGTTATTTTAATAAAATTGTGGTGTTAAAAATTGCGTAAATGTGTAGTTTGCTAAAATTTCAGGTGGAAATCCTGCATATAGGGGAGACCGGGGCTAATTTACACAAGGGCATGTTTTCCATTTTCGAGTAATTATGGCCCCGAGCTACATATCGTGTTGATTTTTTTTTGTAGTTAAATACCATTAAAACGAATATCCACATAAAATTTGAAGCGAAACTGTGTTTGTGAACAGCAAAAAAATATATTTGAACTTTTTCTTGACATAAAAGTATCCAGATTCACGATTTTAAAATTTTTAATGCATGTGTACTTGAACATAGTAAACTATATATTTATTTTTATGGGGGAAAAATCTATTAAACCTTAAGTACATTATGTCTTATCAAGATCAATTTAAAATTGATTCATTTCAACTTTTAGAATGATAATTTGCTAGAACTAAAATGGGCAAATTTTCTTTTTTTCTTGGGCAAGTTTTCCATTGTGAAAAAAAATATTTATGTAAATTTAATAATAAGCTTAAAATGTTTATGTGTATTAACTGTCTATCGGAAGAATCTGTTTAGAGCTAAGCAAAAAAAAAATTATTTATTTCTTTGCAAAGCAAAATATTATTATCTAGAGTGTAGGGAACAAAGTTTCGTTAGGCTTGTTACATGTTATAATGGTTAAAGTAAAAATTAAATAAAAAAGAAAAAAATTTGTATAAATTTTTATCTATTTAAATAACTCAGAAAAAGGATTACTGTGGGTTTTACCTAAATACATCTCAACTATTTTTATTACACCCTTTATTCAAAAATTTCTTTGTATTGCAAATAATCCCTGAAATTATTGTATAAATTGTATACCTCCTAGATTTTATATTTAGTTTGTTACGATTATGGACACATTGTGCCCGAAATACATGTATCAGCAATTAAAATAAACAAATCGAAGTGGAATAATTACAAGTGTATTATTTTATTTTCTAATTTATAACTTCGATAACCATTCAATCAGTTTTTCTTTTTAAACTCAGAAAAACTTGCTCCAAAATTAACGTTTTAGAAAATGTTGTTTTATTCATTGTAAGGATGACTTTCCAATTATATTATGTTATGTTCACAAATTAGACTCATTTACGCACCAAATGCTGCGGTGCTATTTTTGTTTTTTTTTTTAGAGACAGCAAAATACCCAAACTGTGAAAATATGCCCCGGCCTCTCAGCGTGTTTTTTAAAATATTAAATTTTTAAACTTTGAGTTGAATTTTCTTAATTTTGGGTGATTTGCACAAATTTTAAATGATATATCTGTAATTAGAACACTTTAAATGGGGGATACCAACTACAATTTTGGCCGAAATCGTGTGGCCGCTAAAAGTATCATTTACCCATAATTCTAATAAACGAGTCAAGATTTTTTATTAATTTAATAGCAACTCGCCAAAATATCAATGCGGTGCACATGGGCGCAGTGTTGCCAGGTTCGAATGTGAAAATTATGATATAGCGTTTCAAAATTATGAAATTTTCTTTATTTTAGCTAAAAATTATGGTACGCTCCTGTAGGATTTAAAAAAATATAAAAAAAAACATTATACCTAGATTTTATTAAAAAATTTCATTAAACAATAATTCAGGTTCACTTTCTACATCATTATCTTTAACATATATATTCACATCAAAATTTGAAAACATTTCTATTATTGGTTCATATTTGACACAAGTAGATTCTTTAATATATTCACTGCTGGGAATTAAACTGTTAATTGTATCAGTTTTTTATTTATTTTTTGTTTTAATTCTGTTGATTTTTGAAAAAACACGTTCACAAGAAGCGTTTGAATGCGGAGCTGATAAAACGGAAAGAACGGATTTATTTAATTCTTTCAATTTCATTTCCCCAGCGTTATTTTTTAATAACCTATTTTAAACCATATATTGTCCAAATCTTCACCAATAAAACATCTTTTAAATTGCTATTGCATAATAAATGCCATTGATTATCAACTTTTTGAATAATTTCCAAGTTATCAATATCAATTATTCGATTACAAATTTTTATAAAATTAAATATTCTACTAATTCAAATAAAATTGTCACTATTTTTCCAATAGCTCTATTGAAACATCCAGCACACAGATATTCTTAACAGAATCTATACCTGTTGATTCATTAGTTAAAATACTAAATTTAGTTAACAATATTATTTGCACAAGTTTTTTCTATGCTTTCTCATCGATAACATTTTTGCAAACTGCTGTAGCTTTCGTTCGTCCAAGTGAAACCTTTTTCGCAATTTCTGAATCTGAAAATATGTCCTTTAATAGTGGCGTTAGATGTTCCATTAAACGCATTGGTAAATCGAGTTCAGAAAATAATCCACACAATTTAATTTCTGCCCGTTTTACTTGGTCTGTTGGTTCTTTTTTGCTGCAGTAATTAGTAATTTTATTCTCTTTTTCTCAATAACTTTTGCATTTTGTTGGTTGTGCACGTGCATATTTCAAAAATTGGACTTTACTTACAACTGAGAAAAGAACTCCATACGAAATTTTGATTGGGGAGAAACCCAGTTTAAAATATCTAAAATTATATGAGAGTAGAGTTTTCGTAAAAATACCAGAGCAGATAAGAAGGTCTAAATGGAATAAAAAAACAGATTTAGAAAGTTTGTTGGATATAGTGAAGGGTACAGGATCTTAATAAATAATATGTTTGTTGTGACTAGACATGTAGATATTATAGAAGAAGGTGACAATTGTATAGGTTTCAAGGGTTGATACTGAATACCGAAGTGATACTGAGAAACCTGTTGAAAATTTGTTAAAACGATTGAACTATTAATTGAGTTCCGAGAGCCTCGTGCAAGTTTTGAGGATTTGGTAGATAATGAAGTCAGACAGGTACCGTTGAGAAGATCAAATAGAATCAGAAAATCTAATCCGAAATATGATGGATATTAGCATAAACTATTTTAATGCGGATGCTCCCTGTAATTTTAAGGAGGCGTTAGACAGTGCAGAGCAAGGTAGCAATGGATATGCCATTGTGATAAAGAAGTTAATAATGTTAAATAGGCCTATACGAGAAAATCAGGAGGTAGATATAAAGCAAGGCCGGTAGATAAAGGTTTCAACAGTAAGAGATACTTGAGGATATTTATTCGCCGTGTTGAGAGGTTTAGATTCTCTCCTTACTCAGAGTTTTGCTTGATTCAGACCGACTGGTCCTTATAAGGGGTTCAATGTTTAAGTGATTTTAAAATAGCAACTTCTTGTTTCAAGTTATGACACGATTTATAGTTTAAAATTCTACCAGATTCTAATGCCAATTTGTAATTAATATGATATCAACCGTTTTAATTAGTTTAGTGTCTAGAAAAGTTATTGAATTCTCTTTTTCTTCTAAGGTGAATTTTATGTTATGGACACCATTGTGATGTCTAAAATTAAGTTTTGTTGTCCCTTAAGGATCATAGTAATGATATCGTCTACGTAAATATAAATAAAAGGTAATTTAAACGGTAGCTTCTGTATAATTTCATTGAGTAAATCATTCATTACTAAATTTGCAAGAATGGGAGACAATGGATTTCGCCTGGCCATCCCCAAAATTTGTAAGTAAAATTAGTATATACAAAATAACTCGAATCAAAGATGAAATTAAATATATTAATAAATTGATTTAAATCTAAATTTGTGCATTCTCTGATTTTAGGCCAGAGTTTGCTAATAATATTAATGATTTTGGTTTTCCAAACATTGGTAAATAATGAAATGACATGTAAAGAGATTAATGTAAAATTCTCCGGTATGGGTGTGCTTTGAGTGATGTTCACAAAATCAAACGAGTTTTTAATAGAGTATTGTAAAGTATCTTTTAAATTTTGTAAGATATTACTGATAAATTTTGAATATTTATAAACTGGGAATTGAATGTAAGATACTACAGATCGTAGGTAAATTGTCACCAAATGAAAACCATAAAATCGAGCAAGGGATTAAGAAACTCAGGGTCAGGTATACGAAAAAAATTAGCAGGTAAATCGGGCACCAAGTACCTGCAGGTACTTAATACGGATTCTTCATAATTTTGTAATGAAATTAATTTAATTATTGAAATTTAAAAAAAAAATGTGTTTTATTCTTTGGTTTATAGTTGTTGGTAAAAATTGATTAAAAACAAAATATGTGTTAAGGTAAAACTTGGTTGTAATTTTCCATCTTTAAATTTTTTCTTATAACATCTTAGGGTTGCAAATTACAAAACATTTTTATCATAAAATCAATATGCAAAAAAAATGAAAATACATGTTTATCTATAAATAAATACAAATAGAAAATTTTGTGTTTGAAATATACGCTCATAAATAATGCACTAACCCTCCCGGATTAGAATACCTAACCAACTACGATCCTAAAACATTTAATCCGTTGCTCGATTCATACATTTTTTCTTTGGTGACCAATTTACCTGCTATAAAACTGATTATAAATACTTGGTAACCAACTTAATCACTCCCGTCTTAAGGGAACATTATTTTTGTGGATTTTTGGTCACCCGTTAATTTTAGAGGTAAAGAATTGTTTTCAAGCAAATTTTTATTAGTTGTATCATCAATCATTTGTTTTGTTTTTAAAGTCGGCGTTAGATTGGATTTTGTTTGTTTTACTGCCTGCCACCACAAAAATTTGCCTGGATTTTCTATAAAATAACAGTGAAATTCCTCATTTATTAACTATAAAAGAGACGCTTAAAGGCTTTTTGTGATCTAATTTTTATTTATTATCTTGACAAAACTCTAATTGTAAATAATAATAAATTTTCGAAATTTGAGATTGGGTAAGAAACCCACAAATATGACTTGAGTTATAAAGCACTGTCTATAAATATAACATAATTATGCACTTTAAAACCTCGAATACTTACTTTTTTCATTCGCTAAAAACGATATTTATAAATATTCAAAAAAACTCAATTTGACGTAGAAATAAGTCCCAACATGGATTTAGATTCAGCAGATCTGTGGAAACAGTAGCCTATAATGCATTAAATATCGTAGTTTATAAAAGTGATACGAATAATTAAGTATGTTTTCGACTTGTCTTTAGCCTTTGATAGAGTAGGTCGTAGTATATTGTCTAATAAGTTGAAAAATTTCGAATATTGTGTAGAGATAAATTAATTATTTCTATACAATATGAAATTAAATTACGACAATATAATGGCTTCATCAATTAATTTGAATTTAGACTTGAGGTTTCAAGCTTTATTGCATCGTATCTCTCCTTTAGAAAGATATATGTAAAAGTGCAGGACTGTAAATTAAATCAGAAAGATCTAAATAGTAGTGTCCCATAGACTTCTGTTCTGGGTTCATTATTATTTCTACTATTCATTATTGGCTTGTAATTGTAAATAATAGAAGGATAGATATTAATTTATGCAGATGACAATGCAGTGTGTACTAAATCTTAAAAGTGGGAGAGGCAAATTTATAATATGAGAAAATCCCAAATTACATTTGAAATGTATTAGCGAAATGTAATTTAGGATTTCTCCGTATTATAAATTTTAAGAAATTGCCTCTTGCTACGTCGTATAATTAGCAACACATACGGCGTAATTAAATCTTCAGTTTCACCGGATCAGCAATATTCTAATTGTAAATAGGAAGATGCGCGCTTAAAACAATTAGTTAGTAGTTAGCAGTTACAATTGGCAGTTAGCATTTAGCAATTATAATCATATATAATTGAACCTAGCTCAAATTAATAAAATGTTAATCAATGTTTAAAATAATAAATTTGTGAATTTTAAAATTAAGTTTTTAAAAAAGAAATATAACTAGTGAGTTATATAACTCTCTCCCACTTTTTAGATTTAGTATATAATTGCAATTTGTATATTGTTTTGTAATTTAATCAACCGTTTGAGAAAGATTAGAACTTTCTCGAAACCGGTAACGGAAATTTAACAATAGAAAGTGATATTATAACTAAAGAATTGTTTTTCATTTTTAAGTAAATAAATAAATTCATAGTAATCACCAATAAAACCTAATGTGTTTTCTTCACAATATGTAAAATTTTGCCTCCGAATTTTAATATTAAAATAGGTAATGATGTGCACATTTTCAGCGAATATTCGAAATTTTTAGGTCTCTAAATTATTTTGGTCTGGTAAGTTAAAAAATATTATAAAGAAACTAAACAAAGCTTATTTTGGAATATTATAACTCAAAAAAACCATATCTGGAATAGCTCTTTTGGATATTATTATATATATAACAGAATAATCGGTTTAATTTTTAATCTAAACTGTCGAGATTCTTGTGGAAATATATTTATTGAACATGAAATGATAACTTTTACATCAATTTATATTTATAAACTTCTATGTTATGTAAAACAAAATATAATGGACCACTGCTACAAGTTCAACCTCACATTACGATGCTAATCACAAGTCATTTTACAACAGTGGTATTGAAATATATATTTAATATTTTATCATATATTTAATTATATTTGTATATATTCGGTTTTATTTTACTTTTCATTTCCAAGTTTATGTTTTTTCTTATGTAAAATGTACTTTTTAGTTTACATGAATAAATTTTATTATTATAACTATTTGTATTTAATCAACTTCTCATGGTGCTATTTAGAGTTTGCATAATGAACGTTCACAATATCAACTTTTTTTTATTACTAGAGATTTAAACAGTGCAAATGTATTGTAAACATTTTTGAGCTATATTTGATGAAAAAGTATTGTGATAATTTTTTGTTTGAGTTGTTGCCTTTCTTAACGACACGATATATGCGTGCATACGTGCGAAAATTTATTTTTTTAGGACTCAACAGTTTGAACAAGAATAATGATTTCTTTGCCACTAGGTATATGCATGTAGTAAAATCTTTCATCCAATATTAATAAATCAAGTAAAACTTAACAAACACATTTATTTCATTCAAGTTTGCAAGAATTTATTTATATAATTCTTTACATAATTGTTAAATTAGACATGGTAACCAATGGTAACAAAATTTCAATGTATTGATGCATTTCTTCTGTAGTCTCCGGCAGTTTCTCCATATAAGTTAGAAATTGTTTGGTAAATTCCCCTCGGGTTGTATTTTCTGTCCATTCTTGGAATCCATCCACCGCATCTTGATTCAGGCCCAATATATAATTAATGAAATGATCATATGCTGCATATTGTTCTTTATTAAAAGTAGAGAAATCAAAAGCATCTGTGAAAATTGATTTTAAATCGAGATGTTTACGGACGACCTTAGCAACAGATAATTTTACTTCGTTGAATAAACTTAAAAAGTATCTGAAGGCGATATGAATGTTATCAGGAACTTCACTTGAACTTTCTATAAAAGTGAATAAGTCACGTAGTAATAGAGTATCGTCGGAATAACCGGTAACGAAGAAGTTCTTGGTGTATTTATAAATTTCATTTCCTGTTAAAAATTCTATAATGATGTTGTAAAGTTTGATTTCATTTTCTGTACGACCTAAAGGTATCATTGAGATTAGTCTAGCAAAATCAAAGAATGGTTTTCGGCTTAAGTAATACTGGACTGCTATGCGTACTTCAGATGAAATATTTTCTACAATTAAGATTGTTCGAAGCACCATTTCTAGACATTCCGAGCTAATGGATAGTTTGCTCAGTATACTGTCATTGATTAATTGCAAGTAAATTTCTTCACCGCTGAAGTATGTTGTTAGAGTTGTGTAATATTCTGATTCGTAATCCAATGTGGGTGTTTGAATATAACTTATTAAAGACGCGAAATTAAAAACTTCATATTTGAAGTAGTAAGCAGCGGCAAGACGTACTTCATGAGTGATTGTAGTTGTTTGTATTATTCGAGTAAGAATTGTTGCATAGAATTCTTTCGTGTCTGTTCCCATTGTCACGGAAGAGGCAAAAAGTTCGAATTCTTCCGTCTCAAAGAAACTGCTCAAAGCCGTGTAGTAATTCATGTTGGTTTGTGTCAGGAAAGATTTCAGGAAGCTGTATTTTCTTTCAACTTTATTTGCTGTTGTTATGGTTGCTGTATGAGATACTTGATCATTTGAAATGCAACCTGTAGCTGAAGCTGCTTGACTTGCTGCTTTGCCGTAGAATCCTCCAGTTGTGGCACCACCTGTAGCTCAATATAAAAATTAATTTTTAATTTATATGGAATCTATGCATATAATCACATGATTTTCATAAATATTATTATATATCATAAAATATTCAAAATGAAATCTAAACGGGTTTCGTAATAAATGTTTTCCGACTTTTTACGTTTCGGTAGCGGCATTAAATTTATTCAACTTAATTGTTACTATCAGATTCAGTCAGATTGATTTTGTGTCAAATGAGACGGACATTTTAATGATGATAAATTATCGGGCAGATCGCAAATGAGGTATTGCATTGCATAAAAATTAGTCTTATTTGAAATTTATAAGTGATCAAAGATACCCAAAATGAAAGGTAGTCACTGGAAAGAATAAGCGTTACTTTGTTAGAGCGATTGCAATCGGTACTTTCCTTACATTAATAATAATTTTTTTTTCTATAGTCGTTACTTTCGTAATTTTGTGAAAATTATACTTCGTTTTGGGATAACTACATTTACAAATATAATCACAGTAATGAATACAATGAATGATTTCTTGCCACTTGGGCACCGGTAGTAACGAATACTCAAAAGTAATGGCAGCTGACAGCGTAGTTTTAACTCAATACTTTTTAGGTAGATAATATATTACGGTTTAGTAAGTTTCATCGGATGTAATAGAAAATTAAGAAGAGCTATGAAAATCAATTAATATTGTATTTTTAAACATTCATCCCATTCTTGTATAAAGTGATTTTTTATTTAATAATTAGCATTAACGAGGTATTTACTATGTAAAGAAGCTATTGGAGTAGTCCTTTATCAAAATTCAAGCTTTGAGAAATAATGGACACCCTAATATATTTATATTCATAAACAATATTTATATTAGGGTATCTGGTATTTCCCAAATCTTGAATTTTGATGAAAGAACTACTCGAATGGCTTCTTTTCATAGTGAATAGATATTCCCAAATAAAAAAATCCCTTAGAACATGATTATTAGCTTGCCGCTATTGCTATATCTAGTTTTTAAGTTAAAATCACTTTTTCCCGACAGTTCTTAGCGATTTACGGGATTTAAAAGTAGTTTTTTCGAACAAATGGCCATTATTTCGGATTCAGCGTAAAATTTTACATCAGAATATGTATCTTTAAATAAAAAATCAACATTTTTTAGATGCCTTCTGATCGAAAAGCACCAACAAAAATTTTTCAAATAGGAAATTTTTGTCACGCTAATGTTCATGTTCCAAAGGATTTTTTTATTTGAAAATAGTTATTTATCACGAAAAGAAGCCATTCGAGCCGTTCTTTTATCAAAACACAAGATTTGAGAAATAAGTGCCACTTAGTATGTACATATGTGTGGATGTGCGGAGTGTGTACATGAAAATTTTTTGAATGCTATACCGATTATATAGCTGAGCCGATCAAATTGAAATGTGGTGGATATGTTACCTATCATGAGACTTAAATCTGTATACATTTTAAGTGAAATTGCATTTACGGTTTTATGCGGAAATTACAAAAAACTGTTCTTTTCTTGTGAACGCTCTAAAGGCCCAACGAAAACTCCAATCGAATTGAAATTTTTACCATAAGTTTGAAAACACTATGTGAAGGATTGTATAGTTTTTGGGCCAGATCGCACTTCCGGTTTAGCAGGAAATTACCTTTACAGGCAATTTCTTTTGAATTCGACTACAAATGGGAAGTATGGTGGAGACCACTCCTGATTTTTTCAGTTAAATAAAAAACAAAAAGTCGGGTAAAAGGATTTTTCTACTTTGGTGTTGAAATAAAATTTTTTTGACAAACAAATTTGTTCTGGACTAGCCGTTTTAGTTTTGAAATAGAACGAAGATTGGTAGTAGTGAAATTTAACCAACAAATTGGCTGAGAAATGTTAGTGTCATGTGTGAAATTCCCTTAAATGTAAAAACGAAATAATTTAAAAAGCGGTCGATTTAAATTATTATTACAGTGAAAAGTGTAATTGTGACAAGTGAAAAGTGTGGTTGTGCCCAGGATATTTAAATTAAATTCTCTTTGCTTCTTTTGCATAAATACCTCACGTGTGAAGATCGTCAAAGTATTTTAGACGTGGGGTAATATTAAACACGCAATATCTCAATATTTTTAAACTGTGTCCATCAACTTTCCGTTATTGCGGGTAGGCTGCGACTGACTTCCTTTCAGGGCCGATTTGCAAAGGCATTTTTTATTTACCGTAGAGGGAACAAAAGGTTTCGAGAGTTTATTGGGGTGACTTTTTCTTGTAAGAAATCTTTGATGACATTGGATATTGAGATCATGGTTGAGTATCTGGCAGTTATAGGCACAGATTCACAGTAGAAACATAAAATTAAGCAAATGAAATCTAACTAAAAATACAAATTAAAATACATATAAAAATCATATTAAAGTTTGATCATTCCGTCCACCTTGAAGGGCTGAAGGGGCTTCAGTATTGAGAGATAATAAATTATTGTTCAAATTTTTGGAACTATGTATATTCTCTTCATGGAGCGTTTCAAAATGCCATTCGAAGTTGTCACTGCTACGGCATACACTTTACTGTCATTTTCAGGATGCGTGTTAAGCATTCTACTAAGAATTCATCGAAGGACTGACTGATTGTCTTCCTTTATTAATACCAAATCACTCTTGCTTTTTTGGACATGGGTTCCTTTCCTCCTCTATTGGGATCTTTGTTTTAACATTGCAAATAATCGAAAGTCGATTTTCCTGTACATCAAGCAGAGTCTGAAGTGGTGGAGAGGTGATAAATCGGTCAATCAAAAAACTTACGGGAGTGGGGGATACAAGATCGGTCGGATTAGAGGATAAACATATAACAGTTTAGGATACCTTCTATCTGTGTGACATGTAAGACATTCTTCTAGAGTCACTACTGAGTTTCCGATTTCTCAAATGGAATTTAACAGCCTTGACGTTGGTCTCCTAAAGACCCCTAAAATGCGAAAAGCGCAGGGGATAAAATACCATACAATTTTTGACCTAGCAGCTTGAATAATGTTTTCCGGCCATCGGTTTTTTTTTGTGGAAATAAATTGTGTCAATGTTATCTGCCCCAAAAATCTATTCCATTATCGAAATAAACAAGGTGTTTGCGTCTTTTACAAAAACGTTTCAGAGTAGCCAGAAATGTATTAGTAGTAAGTTCGGAAACGATCTAAAGACATTGCTCGATAAAGCAGACAAACAGGCAAGTATAATATTTGAATGATAGAGGACCGCTGACCTTGCGATCTTTAATGTTAAACGGATCGGCACAACCAATTTCTCTGTTGTAAAATAGAGAAGCCAATTTTTGGCGTGCAGGTGGGAGGTTTCCCATTATCGGATTTGATTGCCTTGGCTTCGCATGAAAACATTGAAGGCAATTGAATTTTATTTTTTGGCAAAGATTTCGTCCTTAAATAGGCCAAATTTTACTCTTATGGGTAACAAAAGAATCACACAGCCGCAATGCAATAATCTTTCATGTCCACCTCGTAGAGTCAAATAGGTTATTGGGTGATTAAATGCCAAAATAATGGGGTGGTTGCTATTTGTGAAGCATATTTGATTTTGCGACCGTCTACTCTTAAGAGACCGTTACTGTATAAGAATGAATCGCGTGAAACTAAACTACTTTTTGCAGACAGTTGGCGAGCCGCAGGCAATTGTTGCAATTCTCGAGCGAAATAGGCAGTTTAATAAGGACGCTCGTGCCAACTCATCGATCAATCCCAGGGCTGTGAATTTAAGAATTTACAGTTTATTTTGCATTGTGTATAAGTACAAATCAATTTCACGGATGTGGAGAATTTTTGAAATAGGTCAAAATCGTTGATTATAGTCGTAGTGAGAATTGCTATTGTTTGCTTTTTCATTTCTGGCATATATCCAATATGAGCAAATGAGGATTTAGACTCACATAAGTAAGCGATATTTTAACGGCAGGATTGTCCTTCGATATAACATGAAACCATTCGGCGCGTTTGGTATTGGTTCGTATTTCGCTTACTCTGTTACCAACGAAAATTTGCCACCTAATATAGGTAGAGTTTATCTAGTTTAATATTATTGGTGGAGTTGCTCCATGTACAAATCCGATGCAACGTGATGTTGAGATCTATATTTACCCATTGAAATAAGTGACTGAGTAACTGAGCTCCGCATAATTTGAGTCACGAAAGTGATGTCTTATGCAGGGGCCCAACTTTTGATTTTGCGTAAAGTAAATGCACTCGTGCTTTTCCTAGCTCATCTTGATGCGTTAAATATAAACACACATTAGTTACTTCCTACTCGTAGCAAAAACCGAGAATTTCAACATTTATATAATTTAGACATAATGCCAATCGAGGTATCTAGATCACGTCAATATGGTTCAAATCATTAAGAAAGCCTAGTCATTCAGTCTAAATAAACATTGGAACAGATTTGTCCCACTACACTCAAATTGGCGGAAACGTTGCATAATAATTTTGACAAGCGGGGAGAAAAGACCTAACGGTCTGATACCAAAAAAGACAGTGTGTTTTGTGATCCTAGTTGGTGATATGGATTTGTTGTCGTAATGGATCAAATCTGAACTAGAGCTCCATAAAATTCACATAGTTTTGTTTGCCTTGGAATTGAAAATTTGAACAAAAGTCATGTATATTTGCGATTTGTCCACACCTTCAAGAATGTCATTATTATTCGATGCCCACTTTCGGAGCGAAAACCTGAGATGGCGGGTGGTATATAATTGACCTAGCGGCGGGTGGATATCGCATGTTCAATTGTATCTGTTTCGGATATCAAGTTGTCAATGTAAAAGGATTCGCAATTAGTTTGTTTAAACAGCGTATACCAAGATATCTTACCGAAGCAGTACTATATGTTACAGTGTTTAATTCGTATGACGATAATGGAATATTGTATTGAATGGCAGTAAATTATTTGATATTCTCTTTGCTCAGGAGACAGGAAGATTTGACGATACATTTTAGTTATGTCAACGTTGAGTACAAATGCATTTTTTTGGAATCTAATTAGAACGGAGAATAAGTCTTTGGATTTTATTCAGTGAAAGAGATGAGGTGATTGAGCAGATCTGTCAAACACTATGCGAAAATTTGTTATCAGATTAAATTCCTTTAATACTGTAGTAAATAAAAATTTTCCGCAGATGGTCATGTGGCCATGAAATTGGTATACTGTTTCCCTAATTCGGGACACCTTTGTTGATGTTCTTACTTAGCGAAATGATTCACAAGAAGCCGTCTAAATTTTGAATTTAATTTTTCAGTAGAGGTTTCTTCATTTTGAATTGTTTCGCACTTGCGCTATAAAATTTGCCTCAATGGGGCGAAAGTTGGAGGAGGTTTCCTAGAATCACATTTTAGCTCCCACTCGTGCATGGATCCATATTTTTAGTAACTAAATAAATTAATAAGATATCTCACTGTTGAATAGGTTGGGCAAGAACTTTCAACGCTCTTAGATTTACTGCTAATTTGAGGATGGAGGAACAAGATTTCCTTGGAATCTTTTCTATATCAAACAACTCGATGAAACAGTCAATAATTCCAGCGATTTGACTGCTTCTTCTCTCAAGCAAGACTGCAAATAATATAATTTTTGAAACTTGCACTAAAATGAATTAATGAATTAAACGTCTCTTCAAATTACGTGCAGTGATCGAAAGAACCGTTGAACGATGGTAAGTTTATGGTGGGTAATTTTATATATCGAGTTTCAAATAAAACAGGTGTGAGATAGGGCAGACTAAAGAATTCGCGTGATTGCCGCTTTCTGGGATATTTTTATCGATAAAGTTTTCAAGATTTTCTTTAGTTTCTTGGTAAATAAGTTTGGAATAAAGACCACTGGGCTTCATAACCGTCCGCATTTGATTCACCTTTCCCGATAAGTTAATTTATTAAATGATTGAGAAATCTGCGGATATCTTTTCTAAAATTGTATTGTCTTGCGTAAACGTGGTCTTCAACTGATCGCTTTTATTTTTATGGTCCTTTAGTGCCACGTCCATGATCACACAAATATAAGGTTAATCTATGAATGAAATAAATAAAGGAAAATATTTCTGGTTGACTTACTACTTAATGTAATTGCGCAAAACGGAGTAATTGCTGGACTTGAATGGGTATGGATAACTTCTCCTTGGGTTAATGCATGATTATGCGGGTTTCGGAAATCCCAGCTGGTTCTGCCATTCAATATTCTTCCATAGATGGGCTCAAGGTGATTGACGGAGACGTGGAGGAATTACTTTGCGGATGTGGCTGTTTCCATGCACCCGGTCCCAAGGACTAAACTATGTTCTGTTCTTCGGCGCAAATACATAACTGGTGTCATCGCCAAAGTACTTTGGACGAGGGATAATATTAAACAGTTACGTAGGTCAAATTAATTTAACTTTAATAATATAAAATATCTCAATATTTGAAAGCCAATGAACTTGCCGTTACTGCGGGTGAGTTGTGACTGACTCAAAACCTTTTAGAAAGGGCATTCTTTTATTTACCGCGGGAGAGGATGGAAAAGGTTTCGAGGGCCTACATTTTCGAGAATGTCATTATTGTTCGATACCCACTTTCGGAGCAAAAACTTGCGGTGCTTATTATATAATTTATCTCTCGCAAATGGATATCACATCTTCAATTGTATCTGCTCCGGATAGCAAGTCGTCAATGTAAAATTGATTTGCAATTAGAACAGTAACGGAGGGTGGGTGTCGTTAAATAGTATAGAAGTGTTTTCAAACAGTGAATAGCAAGATATGATACCGAAGCAGTGAAGAATCTAAGAAGTGACATTTATTAAATAAAAGTCTATAGGGAAAGGTCAGAGCATGCGTGAAAAGTAGCTAATGAAAACGATTTATCAAATTGAATTGAATTTTGGTTTTCGCATGGTGAGATGCCTAAAATTTTGATTATTCGAAATAAAATGGCATGATGAGTCTTTAAATATATACCATTGTATAACCTTATTCTACTTTGTTGTCGAAACTCGAAAGAGTACTGAACTAGTTGTTTGTATGTTGATACAGTATTAGTGAATTTATCGTTTCGTCGTAGGTAATGGTGAAATATATCAAACAAAGTGATCAAGAAATATAAGTGGCATGCGTGAAATTCACGTAAACATAAAGACAAAATTATTTAAAACGTGGTTAATTTAATTTAATTATTACATTAAAGAATTTAATTGTGACAAAAGATAAGTGTGATTATGCCGAGGATATTTAAATTAATGCCAGGTAAGTTAATTGCTACAATATTTTGACACAAAGTAGGTCGTTACAATCCTTTTCCTTTAAATTTAATGTGTGCGAGTTAATGTTGCTCATATTTACGTCAGTTTTATTTGCCTTGCACAAATTTTCTAACTTTTGAAACGATCTTTCCTAAAAAGGCCGGAAGCAGTTAATTTTCGAAATATTTTGTATTTTTAGAGCGATAGTTTGCTTTCACTAATTATTAATAACAAATATTGTGAAAATGATTTTGAATTTGGATTGAAATGTCTTTTGATCTACCAGATTTCCGTATGCAAAATACTATTAATTTAAGAATAGCAACAAAGACCCAAAATTGGAAAAGTAGCATAAAAAACTCATTGATGAGGCTATTATGGCACTAGTACTTTATAAAACTTAGGATATGGCCGCTCATTTGACAAAATAATATTCATGCTATAACTCTACTTTATCCATTCGGTTTCTTAATATTCTTATCTTAGATATTCGAACTTTCTCGTTTTTGTCCATGTAATAAACAGTTAAGGTTTGTTGATGATTGATAGAGGGGGAGTTTGCGGGGAAGGGAATTTTAAGTTGGCAAGCTAGCTTATGAAGGTTTAAAAAGTTTGTTAATTAATATTGACGAGAGAATCGCCCATATATTATTATATATTAGCGATTATATTCCTTGCACATTTTAAACCAATCTTATTTCAGAATTTTAGAGAAATAAGCCAATCACGGCAGTACAACATGAAAATACATTCACCTTCCTTCCAAATTGACCAATAACATGCTAGATGAGCTGTATATTCAATTTGGAATTTCACTTGCTTATTGGTTTAAATAGACAAGTATCATAGCAACAATAGCAACATGAATTGTATTTGACATTTCTCCCCTAGAAATGTCATAATTTATACAATATTTTGAGGTTTACAAAATCAAATAATTTTTATTGATCATGATATAACCAAAACAAATATCTCGCGACCACTTTTGAGTATTCTTATATTTTCCCTCTTTTTATGCTCAATTGATGTTGCCATTAGAATAGTATCCCTCGCACAAAGCGCTCGGGATAGTTTTAGGCAACATCAATTTCGCAGAAAAATCGGGAAAAGTATTTTTGAATATATAAAAGTGCTCTTGTGATATTATAACAGAAATCAAATTTAATGCTTGAAATTTTTATATATTTTAGCGGTAAAGCTTTATTAATTTAGATCAAATGTTTGCACTTGCATTAAATAGTAATCAATATAGAAAATGATAGTAAATCAACTTGTGTTCAATAAATCTAAATTAAAATTTCTAATATTTAATTTTTATGATTTCTCAGAATTTAAATATTAGCTAACTGCATATAGGGCAATTGCACTCCAGCAGTCGATGTTACAGTGGCTTCTTCCAGTGTGCTCAAAATTTACACACAGATTAATGACCACAAAATATGAAGATTCTCAAAATTTCAGCCCCGTACTACTTTTCTGCATCGAGAACGCGCGTTTTTCTTTTTAATTTTAATTTTAAAACGTCATCTTTTTACCAACATTTTGTATAGAAAATACTAAAAATGGTCCTAAAAAATTTCAAATGCATGTAATCGATTGGAAATTTTCCGGAAAAAACGATGCCGTAGTCCATTTTTCGATATATTGAACCCCAAAAATTACATCTCGCAAAATGTTAAACAAAACTGCTGATTTTTGCGCAATTAAGGAAATGCAAGAAAACTAAATTGCGATACTTCTTTTAATTCTTAATCTTATTCAAAGCAACTCAAAATACATCTTCTTAAATAAAATAAAAAATTAATCCTTTTTCACAGACATTAATGATACATAGTGAAAATGTCGGAAAACCTTAGAATTGAGGTTAGTGAAAACACTGGTCACCATGAAAATCGGCCCTGACAAAATTTCTGCTGATAATGATGTAAAATGACCTGTTGAATCCAGACATGACCTCCATTTTCGCACATTACCCACCGTTTTCGGGGGAGGCTTCCCCATCTACTTTTAACAGTTTTCAATATTTGGAGAGATGTGCGGGGATAAAATCAGCCTTTGCAATTCTTTTGAGGAGCTAGAGAAGTGAAATGGTATAAAACATGAATATTTGTAGTAGGTTTTGTAGATTGGGAAATTTCCTATTCCCTTAAATTGTAAAAAAAATCATTGAAATTTGATTGATTTTTCAATATTTTTCGCAATTGAATAATTTGCTTTCTATTACTGTTTCACTCAAGCGTTTTTGAGAACCGATTGTTATAAATAAAACAAATTTAGTATTTAAATAGTATTCTATTCAATCGCTTATCCAACTCTTAATTTTTGGTACTAAAAATGCTAACGCTGGCTTTTCACTATATGACTTGCGCTTGGATAACAACAAAAGTGACAACTTGTCGATCATGTCGAGGAATTGCTGTCTGCCTGTACAGACATTGGGTGTAATATTCCCCTTAAACTACATTTCCTTTACTCATATCTGGACTTCTTTCCATCAAGAAAAGATTTTCTTGACAAAGACTAACGTTAGGTTTTTTGTACCAAACAAATTAAGAGTTAGATAAAGGCCTGAATAGAATATTATTTAAGTAATAAATTTGTTTTATTTATAACTCACGACACTCAGCAACGATAGAGTGTAAACAGTAATAGAACATAACTCCAAATATTGAAAAATGTTAAAAGTGAATGGGGGAGTCTCCCCCGAAAATGGTGGGTGATGTGGGAAAACGGAGGTCATTTGACATAAGAATCAGCAGAAATTTGTCAGACCCGATTTTTATGGCGACCAGTGTTTTCACCAACCCCATTGCTAAGGTTTTTTGACTTTTTCACTATGTACAATTAATGTATGTGAAAAAAGGATTCATTTTATTTTTTCGGTTAAAAATTTCTTTTGCGAGATATAATTTTTTGGGTGCAATATATCGAAAAACGGACAAGGGCATCGTTTTTTACGGAAAATTTCCGGTCGATTACGAGCATTTGAATTTTTTTGACCACTTTTAGTGTTTTCTAAGTCAAAATACAAAATTTTGGTAAAAAATGACGTCTTAAAATCAAAATTTCCAAAACAAACGGCGCATGCGCGCTCTCGATGCAGAAAAGAAGTACGGGAGCTGAAATTTTGCGAATCTTCATATTTTGTGGTTATTAACCTGTGCGTAAATTTCGAGCGCAATCGGAGAACCCACTGTGACATCGACTGCTGAACTGACGTGAAATTGCCCTATAAAAATATAAATTATAATTGCGCTACATTATTAAATGTAAGATTATGTAAAAAATATGGTAAATTTTGTTGTAAAGCTTTCGGTCAAAAAATATCAAATTCTATTTTACAAATTTTAAGCAATTTCAATCCAAAGTATTATACTGAAAGTTTTCAATTGCCTCAAACATACCATGCGACATTGCAAAACTTGAAGCATGGTCCATACCAGATGACATATGCCCATTAGATAACATCGCTTGACTTGCAGACATTGTAGAACCAACTGAATGACCTATACAAACTAAATGAGTATACCTTTTATCATGAACTATTTTTACACATACCATAATCAGCATGCATATGTTCATTACGCCCAAGGAAACCTGCTAACACACCATTTAATAACGATTAGATGCAATATTATATGATTAGCACTAAATATTAAATGACTACCTCCTGCGTTAAGTGATTGTTCCGTTGACATTTCATGAGAAGCGGCATGGGATACTAAATGATTTGCTTGGCTGGCTGACATGCCCATAGCATTACCCTGTCGTATTTCACTATAATCTCCTGACAAATGGCCATGGGATATTCCGGCAGACATTGCATGACCCTGATTGGAGGCGAACATATTATTAGCAGCATGAGAATGAGACAATCCAGCAGCGGCCATTATTGCCCTTTGAGCACCTGAATGATTTTATGATATGTTGAAAACAATATAATGTGGTGTGGGAATGCTTTGCGTACCAGCGGACATTTGATGAGATATTCCTTGCGGGCCTGACATGATATAACCATGCGATATACCTTGTGAACCACCGGCCAAACCCTGATTGTAAGTCATTTGTTGTTGACTATGAGACATGTCTTGTGCATCAGACATCATATGACTGTGAGACATAGCTTGTTCTACAGCCACATGATTATCAGCCATTACTAAACCTTGAGGCGTTTCAAACACTTCCGCTACTACATCATCACCAACTGCAATTTCATCAAGAAGTATATTACCATTTGTATCAACTACTATAATTTCTTGCGGTGCTTGATAAGCCTCAATTATTACATTACCCTTATCTGAAACTATGTAACCACGTGCATTATAGCGTCCAGAAAACCCATCTTTTACACCTACTTCAGAAGAAGTACCTACTAACCCTTGTGATACCCCTGCCCCTCCAGCACCAATGGATAAAGCATGATCATAAAATGTTAATCCACCTTCTTGTTTTACTGGAAAAACAACACTAGAAGAAATTCCATCGCCATAATTGGCATATCCAAATTGTCCACCTCCTGCAGCCATTTCATATCCGTCGTAACCAATACCAGATCCACCAAACAAACCTGCTCTTGATCTACGATAACTTCCAAAACCGGTATCGCAATCAATACACCAATCCATATCTAAAATTTCATTAGAAACACCCCTCATAATTTTATTATAAAAATCTTCGATTAATTTATAATATGCCATATGTAAGGGGTACTGCAAAAACGACGCAATAAAATTTGAATTTAAGAATTCATCTAGGGCTCCTTGGAATCCATAACTCTCGCAGTGTGATTGCATATAATACATCGAATTTAATGCAAGCAGGAATTCATACAATCTTCCTTGTGAGTATAGTTGCTTCAATTCCAAAATTGCATCCTCGGTCCGTTGGCTCCTCACCAAATTGAAAATATGTCTCACTTGAGAATAGCTATTAGTTTGTTGGATTGCCTAAAATAAAAAATAATGTTTAGAAATTGTATTTACAATGATATAATAATAACATATTCAAGATAATAGAAAACCAACACGATTATTCATTTCAAGGACATTTTTTACAAAGGACTTAAAAAGTATATTTGAAGGTGATAAAATTTGCTAGTGTCCATATATTAATTAATTAAGTCAACTATTATACCGGGGATTCAGAACCATGGTGCTTTAACCGGTCCTATCTACCTTCTTGTAACTTGACAACTAGACAGAGCAAAAAGGTGCACAGTATCCAAAAATAGTTAAACATGATCAGAATAGCTCAGAGACATGTTAGACAAAGTGGTAACAACAATATCCGCTCTAGTCTTTTGTCTAACATACATGTTTATTTTAGTGCGTCACTGACTTGACAACCGTCATCTTACTTTTCGATCTCAGTTTTTAACTCGTTTGTCTACTCCTTCCTATTACTTTTTTATTCGTTAATTTTAAGCTAAAACAGTGTTAAATAGATTAATAATTTGAAGAGATCTAGGTAAAGGGATTAACAGTTTTTGAATTTGTGTAGATCATGAAGATCACAGGGAAGATATTCGAAATTGCATAAATCATAAAACGCGGTTCCAAGACAGGTATATGAAAAGTTCAACACGGGCTAAATCAGTTTTTTAGGGCCGAAATTTCAATGTCCGGTTAGATGCCTTGGATACGTAACTGAAGGTTAAGCTTGACTGCTGGTCACATCTGCTAGTTAAGAGTGCTTTTATCTTTCAAAGTACAATTTTGTGAGAGATAAGTAACCATTGGTTTCTAGTTTTTGCGGTCGAAAGAAATAGTATTTCTAAGCGGTTAAACAAGGATTGTCTTTCCGTCAATTAAATGAAGGGTCGAATATTTTGTGCTGAAGTTTGTATATAAATATAACTGTATTAATCAATTTATTTATTTTATAACAAGGAGATTGATATTTTTGATTTTTAAAATGTTACATAAAGATAGATAGAATTAAAAGACAAATGTTATTAATTTCAGAATTAGTGCCAAATAGAAAATTTGTTCATTTATATTTTAAATGCTTTTGATCTTGATTTTCAGTATGATTAATATTTTTTATTTAAACATATATTAGATATTTTAATTAAAAAATGAGGTAGTTAAAAACAATCATAATAAAATTTAATAATATTTTTTAAATAGTGGTATGTTTACCGTTTTGAAATAATTGAGTTTTTGCAAATCAATGGAGTCACTTCTTAATAATTTGTCCGGTTGCAGATATAAATACCTGCTCGAGGGTTGAATTGAAGGTAGTCTAATATTTGATTGAGAAATGGTGAGCTATTTTTGTAAGTTTTAATAAGTTTTCAATTTGTTCATATAAATTGTTTGCTTCCGTCTGATGAGAACCAATCAGTTCGAAAAATCATTTCACGGAATAACAATTTATACTTTATTCGTATTAAATTTAATATTTTGTTTTTTTTTTATTAGGAACGGATTTTGTTGTTTTGCGTTAATTCAAATAAAGAATTTCGACATAGATATAGTATATCCGAGAAATTCGTAGGTCAATTGGTTTTAATTCACTGTCCAGCGTGACATTAGCCGGGGAAGTTTGTGTTTTCAATTGATCTATTTATGCTTATATTATAAGCTTATTGCAGAGCATAAAACACATGATTAATATGGGTTAGTATCAATTTACCGAAAACAATTCACCGAAAGGCTCCTCACCGAATGATCAATTTACCGAATATACATAGAAAAATTGACATTCGCGCCGATTAAATACGAGAAAATGAAACTCATTATTATATGATTTAGATGAAATGTTGTCTATTTTATAAATAAATAATTTTTTAGATTTGAAATAAGCATAATGTTATACATTTAATAAGATTTCATTAATTTCTGTTTCTTAAAACAATAAAATTCTGTAAATTAACAACTAAATATTTAATTTTTTTTTATCAAAAAGTAGTAATAATCTTTCTATAAAATTGAGGACAAAAAAGGAAGAAGAGAGTAATTGCTAAAAATAGTATTAATTTTGAATATATTCATATATTTGAAAAATATAAGTCAATTACATTGCAGAAAAATATTACAGCGATATATTATAAGTAATGCCTCGCAAGTAATCAACAAAATTATCATCATTAAATGCACAAACTAATCTGTTAAGTCTTTCGTGTAACTTCAAATATTTTTTCTTTTTAAGGGCGCTTACAATCCAGCAACAAAGCGCTCTATCTATAAATCAATTAGGTCTTGCTTCCTTCTAATTTCATCTATGAACTTCCAAATCTTAGGATGACTGCACGATATCTGAGCTTCAAAACATCAATGCCAACCTTCAACAGAATGGTTACTTTTGGGCCTATCTGTTAAAACGCTTTCGTAACAGTTCCACATTTCCATATTGAATCGTGGATATTTACATCTATTATTTCTTGTTGGTCGTCTCATCCAAGTATCTACAAAGTAATCTAAAATATCTTGTGATTCAGGAGAAAAGATATTATTGTCAAGCAACTCATCAAATGCTTGAATAATATTATTAACAAGAACAAAAGTTAAAGCTGGCAAAAGTCTCATTTTTATGGCAAAATCTTCATCCTGGTTCTTTAAAACGACCTGCTGTGTCTTCCGGTAAATAGATTGTGATAAATGGAAAAAGCAACCGCGTACAATGCTTTCCGGAAACTGTTGACTTATTGCATTTACCATTGATACTTCGTAATCAATTAATATTGAATCTGGTTTCATTGCTGTTTGGAGATTTTTAATTTCATGAAGAAATTTACTGTAGATTACTTCAGTTTTTCTTGGTAGCAAAGTATATATTAGTCGAATTGTTATATTTTCCTTTAAACCATGTATTGTATACATTTTGTAAAATAGAGTAGGAGCGGTCTTAAATGTTCCATCCATGTACCAGTGCTTCGATCTGGATAAAAGTATTAAATTTTTTTGTGTGCCAAAGATAATAATTCTCTCAACATCTTCTTTTCCAGAATCAAATAACAAAAAGTTTTCACTATTCTATGTTTTCATGTACTTCTCACCAAGCTCGAGATCCTGTCTGCTATTTGGTAAGGCAGATGCACTAAATGCCGCTTCTCTTGTTCGTCTAACTGTTCTTTTCACAGAGGATATTTTTGTAAATGTTGTAAGAGCTACTCCACTAAGGTCTTTCACACATTTTGAAATAATTACATGTGGTGTGATATCGGTTTCCTTTGCATTGGATTTTATTTTGTTGATTGTTGTGGCCACCTTTACACTTGCAGCGTTCGCACTATGGTTATGCTCATTACTTTCTTCAAGTATAGCATTATCTTCGCTAATAATACGAACACATTTGATTTTATGGTAATTTTCACATTTCCAATTTATTTTTCTATTTAGTATTTTGTCTATTACATACAAATAACCGTGAAGATTCAATTTTGGTTGCCCCTTTTCATTATTTACAAACTGTAACTCCATATTGAAACAGAGATAAACTAAAACTAACTCTTCCCTTGCAAAAATTACTCTATTTATAAGAGGGACAGGAAATGCCTAACATTAGGTAAAAAGATTAATTTACTTTATGCATGACCGATATATAATGTGGCGCTTTAATCCTTACCAACAGGGAATAAAATGATAGTTTTGTGTCCCTAGGAAATAAAGTAATATTTATAATATGGTTGCCAAGCAACAATAAATATGAAAGTGGAGTTGGCTGCGCGTCTTGTCAAATTCTGCCATAGTCGTAAAAAAACAATAGTGTGCGTCTCTCATAATTCCAACTTCTATTCGCGTGTATTTCATGTATTAAATATCCTTAGATTGTAAAGAATCAATCAGTGCTAGTGACTGAAACGTAGGTCATGCATAAAACTTTGTATGCAACTCGGGTGTAAAATTCAAAAAACAAACTGATGCTCGGGCAATAAAGAGCCATTTTACACTTAAGTTGCATAAATAACTATTATGCAAGACCGATATATA
>JAODAH020030472.1:0-25128 GCA_027574865.2 Coproporus ventriculus
AAAAAAAGAATAATAATAAACTCAAATATTAAAGTTTCAATTAAATTTTGAAGAATTTTAGACTTTGATTTTCGTTATAAAATTTTTTGTTTGATATCCTAAAAATTTATTGTACTTCATTTAATAAAAATAACAAGTGGAATATAATTTTATTGCCTACTTTGGGGTTTATTAATCTTGAATCTTTATTATAAATTATATATAAAATGGATTTTACAGTTTCCCATCAAGAACCTAATTTTATCTTTTGCTGATGATAGAAGATACACATATTGAATCCCCTATTACATATTTATTTTACGTTGCATTAAATCCACTAACCCAGATAAACTCACGATTAATTAGTCAGAGTTAATGTATCAAATAGATGCAAAATCAATATTGTTACTGCAAATTTGCTAGTTAAGGTGGAGTTCAATTGTATAATTTATGTATACTTAGTTTCAATTTAATCAGAAATTTTATTATTACAATCAATAAAATTTGAGACATTTTCATAATACTTCCAGTGTATAGTTCACTGACTTTTATTAGTTTTCACAGTCATTGAGTCGTACTCTCATAAACGCAAGACCGCGAGAATATCCCCGAAAAAGGAAAGAAAAACCGCGAGAGAGATTTAAAGATGTGCCAACAACTATAATAAAAAGGTATCGTGAGTTAAAAGTGTATCAGAAACTCTCTGACAAGTTAACCAGAGAAATTGCTTTATTTAAAGATGGGGAGGAAACTTTAGATCCAAATGAAATTTTATACTTTATTTATTTTAGTGTTATGGTACGAGGGGATGTTATTGCATCTGATATTGTGCATGTAATGCTATTCTTATTTAAAATGCGATTATTTCGGATATAACATTTTATTTTTATTGGATGCTTGTATGTTCCAACCACCAAAATCACCATTACCATCACATAAAAAATTTTTTATTTAATGGATGTGCTCAAATCAGGGGCGTGTTTACAATCCCTTATTCAAATTACAAATAATCGATACGGAATTTTTAAAGGCCATCTACATTTCTTAAACAAAAAATTGATTTAGCGAAAACGAAAGACAATTTTCTATGATACTCTTTCCTAATTGAAGATTGATTGTACTATTTATTCATGAATAATTTATTTTAATTGTTTCATTTAAAATTTCATTGAGATATTAAAAAAAACAGTTTGTAAAATATTACTTACTTAGATAATTAAAATTCCCTCCGCTTACATGAAATTCAACTTTTCAGAATTGTTGTATGAAATTCTGTACACGTAAATCGTATAAAATAAATAACATTTTCTTCAGGCTGAGTGAGATGTAAATGTAGCGTCAGTCACACATTAATATTCACGAGTGACGTATCAATTTTATATAAGTGCAGCATTGGATGAAATAAAGTCATCCCTTTCTTGCACATACAAAGGAGAATATAATATTTACTTACTTCCCATTTTTTTCTTTCTTGCATCTTTCCGTAAAAATAATAAAATGTGCCTTGTATACATAACCTTCGGACCATTAATTCAAGACTTCTACATAAATTATTCGCATCGTATAAATAAAGGCATAAATTCAGTGGGCAGACTTTTATGTAATTATTGCCTCATTTTTTGCACCACGATGATTTGAAATTCTTGCGAAAACATAAAAAAAACGTATAACAAGTTTGCGCAATATTAACTTTATCAAATTATATCGTGATATCGATTTTTCTCGAGAATTTACAACATGCGTGCAATTAAATTTATATTCAGTTAGCACATACGCATACAAGGTCAGTTAATTCCGTGTATTACGTAATAATTATTAGGGTGATTATCAAGCTAGTAATTATCCAACTTGTTGTAACTGTAATGGACTTCTGCCAACAAACTGAATACATTTCTGTATGCTGCATTTGAACTTTGAAACAAATTTACCGTTTTTGATAAATACATATTTCAAAGCTTTCTGTTCTGGTTTGAGATATTTTTTAATGGAAAAGTCTTTGCTTTTCCTTTTAATTACTTAACAATTAATTAATAATATGTTCTCAAACAAAGATACAATATACTACGCTACTAAATTTACACCAAGAAATATTTTTAATTATAAAGAAAATCAATTTTCTTGCTAATTTCTTCACTTCTAAAACTCAACATTACAAAACTTGTAAAATAATCTTCAAACATGATTCTCTAAAGTTGGTTTAGTGCAATTGCAAAGTTGTAAACTAAGTTAGAAGATATTCTCGAAACGTAATATATCCAATATAATTAGTAAAATTACCTCATAAATTTATTTCTCCCTCTAAAATCATACAACATAAAAAATTAATTAATATCTTGAAAGCTATAAAGTCTTATCATAATATAATTTAATGTGAAATATGCAATCAACACTGCTTTTAATAATAAATTTGATGTAATAAATAATTCTGCGATATAAATAAATATGAATGACAACAGCAAGATGCACTTTCCATTCAAAAATTGCGCCATTAATCAAATAGATTGGAGAAACACACAGGTGTACCTAAAAGCTTTTCATTTATATTCATTACATAAAATCAGAAAAATGTTTGTTTCGTATATCAAATCAATTCACATTATAAAAAAAAATTAGGTGTTAACAATGGAAATTAATTTAATTAGTGCAGTAGTTAATTATTACAACGTGCAATCAAAAATTTAATTTAATACATGACGCTATGAAAAATAAGGTTTTTTTTGGGTTAAATTAATTAAAGTAAATGCATGGCGTGTAATTAATAATTATTTTGGTGACTAACTCGTGGCATGCTTTAATTAAATATAATATTAGTTTCGGTATTGTCTAGCCGTCCAGGTAATTACAGCACAAACAACATTTTCCCCAAGTGAATGTGCGCGCTTTTCTCACATCGGAAAAATTGGAGTATGTATTCCAGGGTGCACCGTTTATTTTCAATAACTGTAAAATATGAACGTGAAATTTTTCCCAGGGAGCTAACACAATGTTTAGCATGATTTATCGATTGCATTAAAGCAGCATAATATAAAATGATTTGTATCCAATTATTTAAAAATTGCATTCTTTGTACGGAATAAATAAAAGAAAGATTTCTGCATTGAATTACACGAAGATACGATTTGTAATATCGTTAGTTAGCGTGATTAAAAAACTCTCTCTAAGTATCTAGTAGAATAATTTACAAGATGGATAATTAGGAACTTGATAATATCTTTAATGCACATAATTAACTTCTCTTCTGCACGTACAGATAGATACATTAACTGAATTTATATACATTTTCTTATATTTGTTTAAATTTACTATTATTCATTATTATGGAAATTTTATTTTGCAATAATGAAATTTAATTCTTATTTGAGATTTCGTTCAATATCAGAACGAAAGATTTTTATTTCTACTGCATGAAACAAATGAATTCTATAAATTTCCTTTCCTTTAATTGTAGAAATTACATTTCAGTAGCGCGAACAATTTGCCAACTAAAGAATTATTGTTCTGCATCGACGTTCTGGAACAATTTCGAAATACGACTACAATAATCGTTTCTTTAAATTTATTAAAATGAAACTGTTAAAAGTTTCTTATCGCATTAAAAAATCATAAAGTTTTCAAATGTGAAAGGTAAAGGAGTTAAAATTGAAATAAAAGTAAAGCATCGATTATCTTTATCGCTTACAGAGAATCAAGACCCGGTCAAAAGCTATGGATATTGCGATCGTCCCGATATGACTTTGCTATTACATAGAGCGCGGAAGCTATTAGCGAAGAAGAGAAAATAACGACGTCAACAAAGGGCGCACTATTGTGATCGAGCTGTTACGAAACACCAACCACAATAAAACCCAAACAATATTAAGAGAGATCAAAGGTGATCCAGACAGTTACCGATCCGAAAACTGAATCTATCGAACGCGTTTGATAAGTTCAAACTTCCTTTATGAGGTCCCTTTATATTTCCATATCATTCTGAAATAGATTTAAATTATTAAGTTCCATCAATAATATTAGGATGAGTAGGGTGGGTGGTTGATATTTGTAAATACCACACCTGATGTGTAGAAAGATTGCCTGAAGCTCAATGAACTCATAAGCCTAGATGAAAAGAGCTATGCGAGCGACTGAATGGTAAATGTGGCGCAAAGTGGCGCATCCCTAGCGTACTACTCCATAGCTCAGGGCTACATTCATCGGCATTCCGACGTGCCCCGCTTTACCCGCATTACTTAACATCTAGGGGTTACCCCTAAATATATCACACATTAATTCGCCCCCACAGTAAACACAAATGCGTATCAAAAGTCAATTCAAATTATAAAATTTTATCTGGCTGTGGCAAAGTAAATCGTACAGTGTGCATAAAGAGCTACTTACATAACCTGTACTCTCTGTATTATTTTTCACTTTTAATAGTGGTCATAGAAAAATATATTTTTCTGCTTGAAATAAATATTCGCCTGCATTTATTGTTGTATTTGAATGAAATTAATGTAGTTTATACCAATTGAAAAGGCACGATGAGTGATTCATCTTGAAAAAATGTATAATTTATTAAATACTTTTTACTGGGCTCGTCAGTGGACACGTTTAAACTTTGATGTGAATCTATGTTATATTTAGCTGGTTGGTAGCACAGTCTAATAACTCAATTAACCTCTCAATTAGAAAAGGTCAAAGCTGAGTCATTAACTTTTGCCTCATGAATTAAATATGTTTATTAATAACCGGTCATATTTTACATGGATAACATGCAGAAACCCTCATTTATTATTAAGTTCTAAGAGAGGTGGTATTAATTATTTCTTTTTGTTATTTTGAAAATTATCAATTACAAACCTATTTTTAAAAATGAGAAATTAATAATTTTTATTATAATAAATTATAAATTTCTTTAATCTTTTTAACTGGTTTTAAATAATTGCATAAAAATAGGAATAATTTTTAAATAAAATTGCTTTATTGTGCAAAAACCCTTCCATTTTTATTTCGATTACATAATAAATACTGAATGAACCTAGTATCAAGTTCATTGTGAGGCGCAGTTTGAAAACGCTTCGATCTGATGTGAAAGCCAGGGTCACATAATTACATAATAAAATGTGATAGAAAACGTGAATCGGTTTCCTGGTTTGACATACGTGTCAGGTTTTACAAATAGAAATTTAATCAATCACTCACTCCCTCTTTCAAACAAAAATTCTGACCAAGCTAATTCAGACACACCTTTTTAAAAAATTTTATACTTAAAATAAAATTCAAATATAATTAAATGAGAAACGTCAGATGGTGTTTATATGAGATCCAAAGGAGGATAAATAATGATTAAAAATAAAAAGAGCGAATGCGGAGTGTGCATTTTTATAAAAATATTTATACCATCTGAATGAATCCTAAAATATTATCTTGGAACCGTAATCTAATTCTTATAAATATATACGAGTAGGGAAGATTTAAATGGAGTTCCGTCTTTAAAGCTTGCCCTGATTTTTTTTCATAAGCTAATCGCATTCTTTTTGAGTCCAAGATCTGACAGTATCATATATTACATTTAAAGAAAACTTCCATTTTTCATATAAGAAATATTGCAAACGTTCAAAACGTTTTTAAAGAATGATAACGCGAGCCCTGTATTTTTAGATTGCTACTGTCAGGATCTTAGTCCTTTGTCCTTCCTATGGTTAAGAGAGGATCTGCGATGCCGTGCAGACAGTTCCCGAGATTGATTGACGTGCTAACTTTATTTGATGGACAAGGCACAAGGGGGTAAAACAGAAAAAAGTGCCCTTTTAACTTCATTTTTTTCCCCAGCCTAATCGGTAAATTAAATCTTTCGACATTTGTTTCGTCCCAGGTTAATTTGATTAAATATAATGTGACGTGCAGTTTACATTTAGCAAAGAAAATTCAACTGGCCTGCTGCATGTTGATATTAATCAGAAATTAAAATTCTCCTTCTCGTAAAACATGCTACATTTTATAAGGAATTAATTCAAGGGTTCGTTATGTGGAAAGCAGAAAATTATTACAGAAAACAAACAAAGCGAACAGACACAATTAAATATTTCATCAAGTTTTCATTTCATTACCTGTATATTTTATACACAGGTTGTATAGGTATGCACGCTTTTGCACAAGCGCGCGTATTTTTTCCCCTTTTTTTCCTTATCGCATGTATCTATCGATTTACACATATAAATAAACCATCCGTTTGGACAATTGTTACATAACACATAATGGTAGTTGTGTGTATTATATAGTTATTCCAGTACTCATGTTTTGCATTTTATCCTGACATTTTATTTTCATTGTTACACATTTCCACTTTCCTCTAAGTTTATACACTTATAATTTTTTTTCTGTTCTTATTTTAACTGACATTATAGAACAAATTTAATTCTAGTAATAGATTTTCAAAAGTTGCAGCAACTTGTAAATCGTGTTCATGTACCAAAGAAACACATATCCTGATTATTGAGCAATTAATTTAGAATGTTAATCTTTATAATGGCTTCTAATCACATTATTAGTGTTTGTTAATAAATCTTGAGTACGATAAATAAAACATGAAAATTCTTTTGTGATTGAGTTGAATCAATTCAAAATTTAATTTACGTAAAAAACATTTAAATAAATACAAAAAAGCTTAAATTTTATTCAAAGAGAAAATTTTGTGAGATACAAAAAAATTTTATTCCGAGACGAATGGAGGCGGTCGATAACCTCCTCATCACATTTATGCAAATGTAATTGCGTAGAATAAAGAGGTTAATTACTTCTCTATTTATAGCATATAAACTGAAAAAAAAGTCCAAAGGAATAATTTTTGTTTAACTACATTTAATGTTTAAACTTTTATTCGGGAAACATAATTAGAACAATTAAAATAACATTCTGCATATATATTTTTTTTTTAATTTCAGGTAAGGGGAAGTGCGAAAGAGTGAAATATCAAATTGCGAATAAAATTCATTCCGGAGCTTGTAAGTTATTAACGATTATTTAATTAGGACACGTAGCTTAATAACGATCCAAAGTAATATTAATTTTATGAAGCTTTAAATTGTAGGTTGTTACATTTTGATTAATTTTAATTGCAGCGGCAGCACAACAAACTTTACAATTCAATATTGATGTATAAAAGACTTGAATAAACTGCGTTAATAATTCAAAACATGGAACTAACATCATTACGAGATAATATCGATGTAATCCCATCCTATCCTATAAAGTATAAGTTATAGTCTCGTGTACAGTAGCCCCTACTGTAGATATAATTATGGACCGATAATTCAATTCAAGTGTCCGACTAAATACCTGTACAATAAACCAATTACGTAATTAAATTATTCCTCCGTGTATTGTATTTAATCACATATTCCTTCATCTGATATATGTGCCATGCCAAATTTTATTACAAACACCGCTTTCAAGCGTGCCTCGAATAAGAGGAGATAATTGTGCTTTTACGAGTTAAATTTCTACATATTATATTTCCTTATAATGTAGTTTGTGTAATGCGCTCTGCAAATGTTTTCCTCGCAAAAATCTTATGATCATTCCAAACATTAAGCTTTTATTATTAAAGCCTTTTCCTTTCTAAATGCTCTTTGGAATCGGACTTTGCGGGATAACTTAAATCTACTTTCATTTCTTAATTTGATTCATTCTTATAATTGACTGTTACTTCAATTTTTTCCTTCTTCTTTCTTTTATTTCATTCTACAATATTTTTTTATTAAAATTTTAACCATTTCACCTTTTAATATTTAAATTATTGCATGAGTAGTATATATGTTCTATGAGATAAATTTCCAAGTGGAAAGGTAAAATGGACAAAGTAAATATTACCTCAATATCTCTAGCTAACATATAAGGAAAATGTTTATTTATACTAACGTTTATTATTGCATAAATATTGTGTTTAATGTGCGCTGGAGTACCGTAAAAGAGCACACCAACGCCTTTCTGTCCCGGTAATTGCTCTGCGCTGAATTGGTGGAGGCGCCGGGCTGAAGATGGTGCAATTAAGAAAATATATTAAGTTAATAATGGTTTCCTGCAAGATACTTATATACAACACTACACTTAATTATGCTTTTTGTTTTTCCCGTTCTTAATACACAGCCCAAGTTAATAGATTTAAATAATTAACGATCACAATTTAGATTCGGAATTGCCGCATTCATTTCACGGCGGTTTTTCATTATTAAAAACCGGGATGTAATGATGTTTTACATTTTATACTTCGTGATTAATTAATAAATTTTAAAACATTATTCTAAAGGGAAATATTTATTTTGTAATGATAATGGTAGAAATTTTATTGCCGTTATAAGTAATTTGTTCTGCAGAAATTTAAAAATATTTGTTAGTATAAAATGTTAAACAAGAAGATAATTCTATAGAAAATGTTTGTTATTTGTATTCACAGCAAAGAGAAAAATAATTTCTACTATTTATAAAATGGTTATTCTTATGGGGGTATAAAGTGCACCCACGCGCATCTTTTTCTTAGAATAACTCGGCTCGTATTTAATTATGTTAATATAATGCAGAATGGCAGAAAGAGCTCGCGCGCGCACCTAGTTTATGGGCTAATAAAAGTGATACAAGTTTTTAAACAGGTAACGACAGCTTCCTTATCATGTAATTCAAATTCAACGCCGTTCCAAATCCCGGCGCGACTCTAAAGATAAACTCCGCACAAAATGCAAAATAATCTGCCCCATTAGAGTCTACTTTATAATACAAGTTTTCATTGCACGCTTATGGAATTACGCTTGGTGAGGATCTATAATATTTTTATTCGTGTAGGATATTGGCGTGCCATGCAATGTCACATCCAGATATGTTGTAAGTGGTGAAGAAAATCGCGGTGTACTGAATCTAAATCGAAAATTTAAATAGAAATAGGCAGGTTTGGTCCTCTTGAATTTATATCCTGGTGAGGAATACACCCCGTTGAGAAAGCGCACACTCTTTATCTGATTTATGTATAGAATACTGTCATTTCTGCTTTATTTCGATCGAAGTAGAATATTTAGTAAGAAACCTAACAAAAGGGGTTGCATGCATTTTTATTAAGTAATCCCAAGTTTAGAGGAGTTGAGTAGAGTAGTACACCCTTCCCCTAATGCGGTTTTAACAATACCGATCGCTTCCTTTTACAACTTCGGTAAATATCCGTACAACTGGATACATTATTACAAGCGAACAATAGCATCTAAATGATCCAATTCCGATAAAAGTGAGCGTTAACTAAAATGTATATTGAATCGACCTGTATGGAACGTCATACCAGCCGCCATCTTTATAAAGTCAAATGGCACCAGTGGGACAGATAAATAGTAAATAGAGCTACACGCTAGCCGTCGCACATCTAGCAAATAGCTCCCATAAATATCAAGGCTAAGGCTTAGCTTATATGTGCGCGGCTTTTCTCGCCCTTTTGTTTTCTCTACCTTTTCCTCAGTTATATATTTCAACATCAACTCCCCAAGACACTAACTAAATACTCTCATTTATTCACCAATATTATTCCCACTATCATGCTATTACTTTAAAATTTATCGTACTTTATATATCATAAATCCCAAACAACTAATTTTCCTTACTGCATTTCATACTAAGACTTCCATTTTCCTAATCTAATTTAACATTTAACTAAACCATAGAATTTAAATTATCCTATTACCAAGTCATTGTTTTAAAATGATTTTTTTCTTAAATTTTATTTTACAACAGAAACGAACTGGAAATGTGAATTGAAAAACCTGGAATGTAGGTCTTCTTTAAATTGACAGGTTCTGATTCCTTACTAAACAAAGGGTGCATATTGTGTAGATTTAGGTATCAAACAGTTTTGTGTGAAAGGTGCGATGTATGTACTATGTATTAGGGGTGAACTAGTAGGGGGTAAATCCGGAAACAAGCATTTGTCTCGAAACGTCTAACTTGACCTAGCACGCATCGTAAAGCCATCGAACCCCAGGCACCTCACCCATTCATAACAACAAAAAAAAAACACAAAAGTATATCAATAGGTTATAATCATAACTTACATATCTATTGTATGTCACGCACAGAGGGTGAATAAATAAATTATATTTACTCTGCATTTTTTTTAAACTAATTCTTTCTCAATCGAGAAAAGCTACTTAATAAAAGAAGGAGAAATTCATATCCAAACTAAATCCAGAAATTAATAAGTGCATCACGATTCGCTAAGTAGAAGATCAGGGAAAAGTTTCTAAACTAAATCCCAAGATGGCTCGAGGCGTGAAACGAAGAGGGAATTAGAACGGACATTTCCTAAATGGTCAACTATGAGAGTTTAAATTACCAGAGACAGATTAAATTGATGAAAAATTATGTCACCTCTGTTATTAGTGAATGATCTTCATTTATTTTAATTCATACACGAATGAGTGTAAAACATATGAATACTTTTTAGATTAAAACTTTTAAAATAATTGCACAAATGGGAGGAATAATATCCTTGCGTTAAATTACTAAATAGCAGGGGCCTTCATTATTTTGTTTACCAGTTTGGAATTTAAACTAAACTTCTATAAAGCAGTAACTCCCCAACAACTATGAAAATAATTTTGGTAACTATTTATACAATTTAAACCTGGAATATAATCAGAATAATTAAACTTTAACTTAAATTATATGGGTTCATATATGTACAACATTTTCATTACTTCCTAACTAATATTTTCAATTATTTTAAATAATAATTTTAGCCACAAAATTTTAATACTCGTACTTGCACATTAAACGAATAAAATATTTTTCTTAACATAAAATATACAAGAGATCTTTAATCTATAACGCTTTAGATTTAAAGTTTATTAAGATATGAAAATCAAACGAAATTTATTTAAAGAAAACATCAAAAATTTATTTAATTTTCCAACGGCCTTTCCAAATATTAATTAATTGCTCTTAAAACGAATTTCCAATTCTAAAATTAATTTCATCTTTATATTTGCATATGGGAAATTGATATATCAGAATTTGCATTAAAATATTTTGTTTGATTTATACAAAAAAAAAAAAATAGTACGTGAACAATTAATTTGCAATTTAAAATATGTTGAATTGTAAATGAAGGTGGTACGAAACTAATTTACGTGAGCTTTAATTAAATTTTCCAATATTTTCCGGATATGCTAATTGTGAATTAAGTTTGACATTAAAGCGTCCCTACTGCTTATAAATATTTACCATTAGCAAATTGATTCTGGACCGAACTTTATCGATGAAATATCTATTTTATGACTAGGATTAGGTTACAATCTATCAAACTTATATATAGTAGTAGCACCGAAATTGTATTTGTATCAGAAAATTTGCATTAAATTTTGCAAATTTTCAATATTGTGATCGCGTTAAGGTTTGGTGAGTTTGTAGTGTTAGCGAGTTTTGTGATATAATTAAATTGTTTGATGGAATTTTGCTGAAGTAAAACGAAACTTCCGAGAAAGTGTCAAAATTACATCCATTTCAATTAATTGCTTTAGATCACCACTTTGAGTTTATTGGTTGGGAGATTGATAGGTGGTAAATTAATATCTGGCTAGTAATTTCATCTTTATTTTTGTACAATTTGTAGAAATAAACATTATTATAAATAGAGTGTTTAATTGAATATTTTTGCTGATTAAAAATAATATTGTATAAAATTCAATTGCATTTACATTCAGCTCACTTACGCGGCAGTGAGCAGGGAAGTGGGCATAGCAAAAATGTAAATGGGTCACATCCACTGCTCATACTCATGCCTGATTTGATTTAGAATATTATTATTGAATAAATGAAGTTGCTGAAGAAGCGTAATCAGTCTTGTTTGATATTCCACTGTAGGGTTAGATACGAATTTAACCATAAGTTATATAAGCACTCTGAACTCGAAATGATTAAACATGCCTTATAGGATGATTTATTATTCAAGCAGCTTTCATGTCTACGAAATTATATTATGCAATTAACGGCCCTAAATACCTACATAATAAAATAAGGATCAGAAACAGATGAACTGCAATATTAATGTGGATGAATCTTCCCTACCGAAATCATCCCCTTTAAAAAGTCCCACATTAAATATTTCAAATCCTATAATAATCATCCTGTTTTTAAGGCATCCCCGCTTGCTTTAGATTGTGGAATTTCCATAAAGCATTTCATCTTAGACTACTTAAAGTTAAATTGCCTATCTTGAGAGTTTAATTAAAAAGTGAATTCCGGTTACAAAAGGAAGGACATAAGGAAGCGAAAGCTTATACAAATAGTGTGTTTGGGAAGAGGGCTGTCTAGTCAAGATAACACTACCTGTCAAAAGAAAACTCCCTTCAATTTAAAAAAATTATAGCTTGATTGAGAGGGACCTCAAGGTATTTTAAGCAGTGCGAACTTTGAGGTTTTCGAATTTATCTTAGTGAGCTCATCTTGCCCACAGCTTCATTCAATATTTAGATTAGATGTTAAATATTTTATTGCCGCGTATAATAGGCAAGGGAAATGCGGGCCTTTCCTTATAATTGTTACGTTGGTTCCTTTTAATATCCCTCTTAACTCAAATATTTTTATTACATGGGATGCTATTCAAATAATAATCGTAATATCTCTTCTGGATTGTTACGCCGCATTATTTAAGAAAATGTTTGCGGAATAAATCAGAAATTCTCTGCTTAGTTTTCATTTTACTTACATAAAATAATAAATTAAAAATACATAAAATTGGAGTTGTTTTTTATTAAAGCATGAAGAATGCTTCGTCTAACAATGAATCTTGTAAATTACTTAGTTAATTCAAAAATATTTGCAATTATAATTTCATTATCTATACAATGCAAATTTTTGTGGTTTATATTCCTGACTCTTTTCAAGAAATAGATCAATTTTTGTTATATATCAAAAGGGCATAAAAATATTTTTATTATAAAAAATTTTAAATAACTGCAGAATTATATCATCATTTTCAGTAGGTATATATTTTTTGCCCTCTTATATCTGCATATACATTTCTATCAAAATGTCATACCCACCAAATAAATGATTGTAACCGGAGCAAAGAAAAATTATTCACTTGTGAATTTTTGGCACGTCCTTGAGAAACTATCATTTATCATCACAGTTGAAATTATTATAAGGCACGAACGTTATCTGCATCACTTTCCAACGCCTTGTCATAGTATAAATATTATTTAATACAATATCATCTGTTTACGATTCCCATTATTAAATTCTCTTCTTAAAAAATAATTAGAATAAGGGTAGTAATATGAATGAAAGTTAATCCTGCACATTTATTAGACGTAAGGTTAGTATTTTATGCAACAGTAAAGATAATCTAAGAAAATCCAGGAGGTAAACAGTCCAATAACACGCACCTCGCCCGGATGGAGACATATCCTAAGTACATACACTTTGCATGCTAGCATCACCCTTCTAAATTAGGCACCAACTTTGTTTACTTCTCCTTATACATACATAAGAGCGAAAGTCCCAGGTGAACAGTGCTCGAGGAACACATGGAGATTATGGATGTAATAACTGTTGATCAAGAAATCTTCTCACGTTTCATTAATTAAAAGAAATAACAGAATCTTTGGGTTAAATTGATTGATTCCTTGTTAGTTAAAATAATAGGAGCAGGATCATATTATTTTGTTCTTTAAATTACAAATTAACAAACGCATTTTATTTTTTTTTTCTTTTAATTTAAAATAAGTTCAGCTTTAAAAAGTTAGTAATTATTCCAATAATACTTTAAAGTTTTTAGCACTGCAAAACTTATAAGTTAAGAAATCGTATAAATGTAATGTCTTACATTTTCTTTTATTCACTTCCAAGTTACTTCTAATAAACTAACATAAAGCAAAAGATTAGTGACATTAACATGTTGAAATCTTTTTACTTTCCTGACGAATTGTGACCATAGAAAACTTTTGTGAAATGAAGTAACAGATGTGCGCCTGCTTTAACTAGTTGGAACCTAGTTCTAGTTATAGTCCCAGTTTTAACTCCTCTTACCACCCACAAAACTCAAGATACGATTCTTTAACTTGTCTTACAGATGCTATAAATAAAAGAAGGGAAACGGAGTAAAAAAAAAAGAAAGAAAGTCCACGTTCACAACAGCGTACTAACCAAAATAAAAATAGTTTCACTGACAAACTTGATTTAGAAATCGCCGCGGCGCAACTAAAAAGTTTAAGACACATAAAACTTTATTTGGTATCTTTGAAAGATATAATGACATCAGACAGCTGTTGTAATTTAACGTGAACCTCTACAGATATAATTTTTATGATTTATCATTTTTGTGGAGGTTTGCTTTATTAAATTTTCTTGTTAATAATAGTATCGAAGAAAAGTTTCAGATTGGAATGAAGAAGATAAAGATTTTCGCGTAAGATGATTTTTAATGACTGTTTTCTGGTATTGACGTGACAGATGCCCGTTAGAATTACCACCCCTGGCATTGAATCGATTCTATCGCCTTTGATCTGACAGTAGTCCATGTTTACCCCCACAAAGCCTCGCCAATCCAACTCCCCATTGTTGGGATCGTTAATGATCGAATCAGCAGTCATGCTTTGAATCTGGATTTAGTTTTACGCTTCAATGCGCTACCTAATTAATTAAAATTTGCATTTTTCACGTTTCGGTGTGATTTAATTTACATATGAGATCGTAACCTCACCTTAAAATATTTATAAAACGAAATTAACTTAAATAACTGTTTTACATATGAATTTGTTTCAGTTTAAGTAATTTCTGAGTGATATTCGGCCAGTTATTTACTTTTAGGCAGTTTATCTGCAAGTTAGATGAAAAGTTTTTGTTTGGGAGTTTTCTAATAAATCTTGAAACTCTTTTGTATTTTTTTCATGTAGTTATTTAAATTCTGTTTAAATAAACTCTTCGTATTTTCCTTACTTGTTGCCTGTATATAATAATATAGTCAAATTTTCAAACAGGCAATTATAATTTCATGGGCGATGAACAATATGTGCACCGATCTTTAACAAGAAGCTTAGTACGCGCATAATAAGACAACATTCTGTTTGGGAGATGTTCGTTCGTGTGCTTCCTTCATCGATCTAAAACTTCTTGAGGAAAACGCGATTAAACGAGCACTGCGGTTAATTTAAGTGATGTCGTTACAAGGATTTTGAGGTATGGGAAACTTATGGTAAATTTTGCAAGTATTATTGGAAAATACGCCTCATAAAGTTTCCAACGTGGGATTTGTGCGTTATAAATTATTACGTGAATTACCAATTAACTTTAATTAAAACTAATTCACGATCTGTAAATTAGACCAATTTATATCTTGCAGACTTAATAAGGCGCCTTCGTTGATCTCGCTAGATTACCTGCTGCATGTCCGTTTAAATTTAAAGAAATAATTAATATACTTTAATTTAATTTTATTTATTTAGAAGGTTTCATTTTTATTCTTCTTTTAATTATATTAGAAACTTTAACCTCAATAAAATTTACTCATTAAAAAAAATTAAAGACTTTTTATTGGTTAAAGGTTCTTCTGTATTTATCTAAAAGAAGAAAATGCAGGAAAAAGATTCTTTAATAAAATAACTCGAAAAATTCTGAACTAAATAATTTAAAAAATATCCTGGAATAATTTTTAAATGATCGTGATAAATTAAATGGTTAAAATTGGTTTCTTTTTTTAAGAGTATGTTTATTGGGCATATGGTGGTTCATTTATCTCAGTACACATGAGTTTCTTACATGTTGTTTTGTACGATTGCAGCTGTGAATCTGAAAGTTTAGTTTGTTACCAAAGTAAAAGTTTTTGCCGTAGTTAAACATGAACATTACATCCAGCGTCATCTGTACTTTACCACTTGTACGAACAAATTAAATCTACAAAAAGATTGATGATTTACATTCGTACAATTTGTATCAATAAACACTTGAATGACAATTTACCTGTGTTTAGCTACTATTAATTTCAAAGCTGTCCAGTTAACAAACAAAAGATCAATAGTGCACGGCGGTCCCTTTCATGGGTAACCATCAATGCAGCATTGTTAATTCAATTAACGCAATTGACATGAATAATAATGGGTTCGTTTGAAAACTAGGTGAACGTTGTATAACTAACCAAGCATATTATAATATTTCGGAAGGTTTGCGAATTATCTTAATTATCAAAACCTTAATCAAAATTGACGTTTTACTTTAAGACCCTAATCAAGATGACGGTTAATTTATACTTTGCTATGCAATTTGGGGAGACGGGTTCTTATTGTTAAAATTAATATAGAAATTGTAGCATATATATTATGAAGCACAAGTGGTTGAATAAGTAAATTCTAAATTTTCCATCTATTTCTTTAATATACGTGATTTATTAAATATGCGTAGAATGTGCGGGTGAATAAGGAGAAAAAACTGAAGTCCAGTTCCTTTTCTAATCAATATTTTCAATATTTGAAGTGAATATCAGTATATGGAGAATTATGTCGAGCAGTCACAGTGGACAGTCGATTATCCACTGAATCCTCCATATATGATTTATGATTAGGGCCGGACTTTTCGATATAAAATGTCTCCCGGTCGGCAGGAAATGGTTTAGATTTTTTACATTCGCCAATTGTGGTCACGTATTCTATATAAAACCCGTTCCTTCAGTATCCTACCCCAGAATGAAATTCTGAACTTTGCGCACAATAAAAATTTTGACCGGGTGGTTTGGGGGAGGAGAGAAACACCACCAAACTCGATTTATTATTTATATCTTGCGTTCTAAGGAATATAACAAAAGGGAAGTTGTGTTTAAAGTACTTTAATTATCTGAGCGTGTCAAGAGCATACAGAAGTGGAAAGGAATAAGTGATGTGCATTGTCGTATGAAAGGTGTTGCTGTATGCCGAGCGTTCCATGCGGAAGAAACAATATAAATTGAAAGCAAGTAACGTAGCGACATATTGTCACGCAAAGATAATGTCTCCAATTGTCATATTAGAATAGGGGTGTCGAGATGGTCACCATTCACTCCCGTAAAATGCAAGGGCTACAAATTGTGTTTTACATGGTCCTGCTATGACATGCAAACTCGCGCGCACTCTACTTTGTGATAGCTTTTGTTAGGGAACAGATTTCCAAGCCCCTGAACTTGGCAGTTGTGTTTAATTAATTTTCTTGCCTTTTTTTGCACCACGTGCAGCTTTTGATGTTCCATTATTTATCAGGGCTTTTACTAATAGGGAAAGAATACGTTGCAAAAACCTCCCACTAATACAATGGATCATATGCAGAAACACCATTTTCCATTTTGATCATTTTCATCTATTAAAATCATGACGTATATAAATTTTGCAACTGACAATTCTCGGTTCTCTTCATGTTTTATATTTAATTGACAAAAGAATTGGATGCTTAAATAAAAAAAACTCACCAATGCGGATGATTAATATAAAAAATGATATTAAAAAATTCCTCTAACAAATTTATTAAATAAATTTTCAAGTTATTCGATCCTTGACATTCAATAGAATTTCAAGGCATCTATTTATAACTCTCATATCTAACCCTACATTAGATGAATATCAAATTGTGACTACGGATAATCCTCTATATGATATGTGACACCTTTATTTCGCTTTATAATTCAATAATTTTAGTGTGTAATCCCTGAACGGTATACTATTTAGACATAAATCCTCTCTCCGCATATTACATTAAGGCATCTCATCCCTTTGAATTTTAACTACATCTAGTTTAATCAAATTACTGGTTAATGAAATTTTCCAAACAATACAATTAATTAATTTCATTTTGAAGTTGCACTCTCTTGCGATATTAATAAATAATTAATAAAGCTTGATTTATTTTTAATGTATTAATCTATTCAAAATTGATATTGATTTACTGATTCATTTATTTGACAACTATATGCTAAATTAACTTTGTATGGTAATTAGTAAATGATATCAAACATAATTAGCTCATAATACTTTTTATTCGCTATTCACGTATTAATTATATGTGTACGTTTTGCTAATTAATAACATCATATTAATTCCACCGGGAATAAAGAGAAGGAATTAAAATCATTATTCACTCTGATGGACCAATCGAAAGCTTCTTTATTTCATTTTCCCTTCATAACATATTTTTCAATTTATTTTAATATTTTTTTTCTGTTCTACTTTCATTACCATTCGTGAGTGTATTAAAGTAAAATTTTCTAGGTTTCGATAATAAATTTTATGAGATTCACAAAAGCATAATATATATATATTTCAAAAGTTAGTAAACAACCAAACTTCATTTTAAATTTTAACTCTTCCTATCTCCTCAGAACATAAATTTTGTATTAGAAACAACTGCAAGAGGAAATTAATAAAGAAAATAGACTGCCTGCAACTTAGTTAATAGCGCTGCTTTACCTTTAGATACGAAAATAATTAATATATGGCTTCGCTTAGAATTTATGTTTTACGAGGTAATTTATGAACTTGATCATATTAATTTTAGTTTATTATCTGTTTAAACAACCAACTTTGAAATCAGTAAAACAGAAACAAATGATTGAATATTACATTTAACAACAAATACATTTATTATAATGTTTACAAATCACAACTTAATTTCTTTACAACTGTATTGATTGTTATCGTTATTACCTACATATATCCAATTTGGCTTTGATAAATTACTTCGATTGAATTGTTTATATAAAAGTACTTTACTTATTTATATATAAAATGGAACCTGCTTTAGATTCCAGATTATTTATTGTTTGTTTTGAATTGTTGAATTGTCAGTATTTTGTAGTAAATACGAATTTTGAAGTGGTATTACAGTATTTCACAAATGCTAAAAAAATTTTGAATTGATCATACAATTATTTGTAATTATTCTCATAAATAAGTTATAATACAATAATATTTAAAATATAGAATGCAATTAGACTTTTTTTGTTGATTTTTTTGTTTCTCCTAAACTTAAATTATTATTGCTACAATTTCAAAGAGTAAAGTAAACTACTTCTATTTTTATAAACTTCCTAAAACAATCAATTTCGTATTTCAATTTACTCCCAGTAACAAATTCAATCATCCGGCATTGATTGAACAGTACCAATTTTTAAAATGCAACTTTTGTTATGATTCCGTTGAAAATGATGAAAATGATCGATATGAAAGCTTGCTTTAATCATTATAATTATTAATAATTGTAAACAATATTAAATTTTAAAGTTACCTTTGTTCCTGTCGATACGATAAACGATGAGATGAAATGGACGGTTGGAATTGGGTCGAGGTAAGTTAGACAGAGTGTAAATAATAAATTGCTGACATCAAAGTGCTTTATGTAACTATCTAAATTGCCCATGTTTAAAGTTATTGGTGACGTTTCAAGTATCGATTAGATGATTTATTACGTATAAAATTCAATGCAAATTTCAAATTCCACACGCCAAATACATTAAGTATATTTCTTTCTTACGATTAAGAGACAATATAATTCTAATTTTAATATTTAATGAATTTTAAACAATGAAAAGTGAGTAAATGTGTTAATTTGAAAATTGAAACAAGAATAATGTGAATTATTTAGAGTTGGCTTTTAGTTTTGCTACTCAATTACATTTAAAAGGTTGTCTATATAAATTGTCCTTGTTTTCGATAATTATCATAATACCGCAGAACTCAATTTGGTCCTGACAGTTTATGAAAAGTAATTTTATTAAGCGTGAAAACAATATAATCCAGGACGATATTCAACCATGAAACAAGAGGCGTTTTTGGGGAAAATACCCGAGGCGTTGTGTCGCGTTGCTCTTGCTTTTAGTTGTGTGTGCTACATTGTGTCTGTTTATGCCCCCTTCAATTGTTCCATGTGAAAATTTACGATTATAGAGACAACGGTATAAATTGTGAAATAAAATAAAAAGTTTTTACAGGCCGCTGGGTACGCTCCGTGTAAATTTAAAGTTTGTCGTGTGTATCAGGAGCTTCTCTTTTCTTTTTTACTTTCTTTCTTCCCCATCTTAGGGAATAAAATTTAGTCACCAAAAGACAAACATAACAATCAATTTAGGAATGTATCTGCCAATATAAGCAGGTATACATTGGAGTTTGCATTTTATTAGGGCTCCACTGAACACTACCGAAGAGTGAAACTATTGATTCGCTTTGAACATGGTTTGCTCAAGTGAAGAGAACATTTGCAACATTCAAACAATGGATGAACACGGGGTACTAGGTCCTACTACGGAACTATTGTTCTTGGTATTTCATACATTTTACACAACAATGCATTGAATAAATAAATCCACCCTTCCAAAATTTATAACTAATAGTTGATTATTAATTACTAACATACCTTCTCTTGATCTGAGCCTAATTATTTTATATAAATTCTTACAATGTCCTTACCATCTATCTCCCTCTCTCTTTCTTCTTTATTACATTTACTCAAGTGTATATAATGATGTGGATAAAGATCTCAATTTACTCTGCATGCAAGAACAGCCCGTTTCTCGGTTCCATACTATATTATTACTTGCTTAATATAATGAGTAGCTTATTTTATAATTTAGAACACACCCCAGCTTAGTCTTGTTATACACCTTTAATAAAAATAACAATTGCAAAGTTATGTTTAAATACTTTTCTACTATTCTATTTTAAATTATCTCTTTTTTTCGCAGAATTTTATGAGCAAAAAAAATTCTGTGATAATGCTTTCTAAAGTTGTTTTTATTTATATTCTTTTTCTATATTTTAGATATAAAAATTTAATTATAAATCTTATTTATATGTAAGATTTCACGCATTTCATTTAAATATCTGGCAATAAAATCAAGTAAAAAAAGTAAATGCACAGCTTTAGCACCTCGTAAAAAACACATTTCATGTTCAGGAATGGTTTAAGGACTAGTCGAAAAATAGACCTCATCAAAAATCTATCTTAGTTTCACTCTAAAAACCTTCCGAATTTTATTAGCTTTTTAATATGAATCCTTACGTTTCAGTTTTTACAATTACAACACGTATATTGTGGGGATTTATGATCTATATAACTATCTAAGAGTATTATTGAAAAGACTTATGGTTTACTGTAAATTTAATTAATTGCTATTAAATGGGACCTTATGGAGATTAGCACAAAGTACATTTCAATAGATAAGTATCAATAACTATTGGTGGGTAGCTCATTGATTGGCTGTCGAATGCAATTAACCCAAATATTCTCTAAAGTGATGTTTAGAGTATGTTCATATTTGAATTGCAAATAATTCCAATAATTATATCCAAAATAGTTCAATTTCCAATATAAAGCTTAACATCCCCTTTACTGGAATTTTATAAATAAATCAAACAATTTTCTTTCCATTTCAAGTGAATCATTAATATTTTTTTTTATTAAAATCATCAAGAATTAAATAATAAATAAAAAAATTAAAATAAAAACACTTTAATTAATTTCGATTTGCAATAAAATACATTTCAGTATGAGTAGATAAAGTTTGTACGGCCACAACTATTAGGGACAAAAGAGACTTTTGAAGTGAAACTCCTACAAAGGATGAGACGTCTACAAAACAAATCAAACATGAAACGTTCGTGTTTCTGTGAGAAATTTTGCGAACTTTCATTTCGTTTTAAATTCAGATAGCAAGGAACCATTTACCACTCCAAACAACTTCAAGAAATTTTATTAACAAAATTGTATTTGGTCCAATTTAGTTTTTACTATTATTTTTCCAATTCTAAACTAAATGAAACCACCAAATATCAGTTGATTTAAACAAGCAATATTGCATCGACAGTTAAATTTAAATTAGTGAGTTGTAATCCATTGGAGAAATATCTACTGATATCTTGTGTACATTGTTTATCTAATAAGAGATTAAGACTTAATCCGTTTTAAATAAATTGTATACTGTAATCAGCTCAATAGCATTAGTGTAGTGTAGGTATCCCTTGCTAATATTGCTTTTGAATAACTTGGTGCTGCCTTACCAACAATAATCTAATTTAAATTGCTTGTTACATTGGAATTATGTTTTAATTCGAAAATAGATTAAATATTCAATAGTTTATATTTTTACTATTAATTTTTCTACATTTTATGTCATTAATGCTATAGAAATAAAGGGGTTGTAAACATTATTGATTTATGATGATTATTTAGCACATAAAATCTTTCTTTTTGTTTTAATTTTTATTATTTATTTAAATATATTTATATTTTAAAATTATTGTAAAAAATTACAAGATCAATTTTAATTTATATAACTAAAAACCTTCCACATAAATAATATAAATTAATTTGTCTAGTGTGGAACTAAATTATTCAAGTGGAAGTAAATTTATCGCTCCATTAAATGTAGTGTTAAAGGTGCGAATGGGAATCGATAAGTGGTCACATTAAGTACTTTCCAATAAGTTATATTTTATTTGAAGCGATAAGGGATACAAAAATATAATAATTCTATAATAACGTAAAAAAAGGGGTCATACAGTTACCAATAAATCCTTTCTGTATAAAGGCCACAGAGTATGAAATCGCATTAGACTTTTTGTATCATAAATCGCGTTTTAAATGCCCCTGTAACTTGCACCATACGCTCAGGAGGGAAGGCGGACTTTTTGCTTCAACAAGAAGTCATTCATCTTACAGTCCCGACAGGAAGCAAGATATTCAAGATCCAGTTCTCTTCCTGTTACATAAGAATTACAATGTATGTGACACTTGCAGATTATATAATTATGTTAATACCTTTAAATTTTTAAAGATGTTATTTTATTTTTTTGAGTGATTTTTTACTTTTTATTAGAGGGATTTGTGTGGAAGATGAAAAATTTATATCTAGACCAGATACAATTAATATTTGTAAAAAATGTCAATCAATATTTCCTTCATAAAATTTTCTGTAGCTATAAGAGGGGTGGTTCCATTTATTTCATCCCTCACTAATAGCAAAGGTGCATCATATCGTTTATATAATATTTTATTGCGACTCGAGTGTAATAATAGCCTTTTCCGCTCCAAAGCTTTTGATGTGTGCAGAGTAATAAAAAAGTGTTTGCATTATGGTTTTAAACTATAAAAGGGTGGTTTTAATTGTGCACGGTGTTATTTAATAGCATAAAAGGAAAATTAAGTGTAATTGTAAATAATGCGTGCACATGTTGGGTTACACTGACAATTCGAGAATGGGGGTATTTTAGGGCGATGTATTTAGGGTACACATATGTATAAAACCTTCCCGCTGTTCTATTATAGAAGTAAACAATTAACTTTTGATGTCTTAATCACATTGCGGGACGTTATCCCTTTATGAATATATAAGTGACCTAGGACATACTGCGAAAATATCACCTTTGGGGGTTTTGTGTGACTGGTTCTATTACGACCTCTTGTTTGTTATGTGAAGGGGTGCATTTTTAAGATTTTTCCATTTATCACTCCCAAAACTGCTTTTTTGTTGCTGTTAAGGGTACAATAAAAATAAATAAAACAAGTTTCCAGAAAATAATTATAAATTTATAATAGAAAATTAAATTTCAAGTTAATTAACTAGTAAAGAATGAATTGCTTTAGTTATGGGAAATTAAAATAAAGTAATTTAGAAAGTTTTGGTGAAATTATAAATGAAAAACTTTGTTGTTGAAGGGTTGAGTGATGTATTGATGATGTTTCCCACTTTATCGATTATGTAAAAGCCATTCATATAATAAGGAGAGGCAATCTAGCATAATTGAGAAAAATGAGCTGTCGCAACTGGGTGCTGTTGGGGATTGCGTAACAAATAATAATTTTAAAGAAATTTTCAAACGAATAAAATGAAGAAAGTAAAAAAGTTTTTCCAGCGGATCTATATTTCATTTAAAATTAATGTAATTACTTTTCCCGTTACATTATCTTATCGTGATCTTGGGATATTTAGAAATTTTTTTTTTTTTAACTAAAATTTGCAATAATGAGAATAGAAATTTTAATTAAATCCGATGATATAACTATCGCTAATTTATAATTTGTTTTTTCTTTCTTTTTAAAATTTAAATATGTAAAGCTAAAATTGTCCTTGATTAAAATACTTTCGAGAACTTGAACATTCATCCCGAACTATTGTGGTTCAAACATACTTTCTGTCTGGTCAAATATTGGCTTGACTCTCAACTGGCATCCAACTTGTTTCAACAGTTAGACAACCAAAAATTTTCAGTTGATTCCTCCTTTTAATTTAAATTATAAAAATAAAACCTGAAATATTTTTTATTAAAAAAAAAAAAAATATTACAACGATTTTTTTAATTGCTTCGTGCAAATTTTAAAAATTAATAAAGCGAAATCTCAAAAAATATATTAAGCATTATAATTTGCAACCCTTTTGCAAATTAATTAAATAAAAGAAGAAAAACTTGCTTTCACTTAACGGAATTTTGGGAAATTCCATCGATAAGAAACATCTCGAATCCAGGCATTTTATATTTAATAAAAATTTTTAACAAAAAAATTTATTTACGCAAAATTTGATAAATGCGATGAAATAAAAATACTACTTCAAAAAATAACAAAATATTTTTTTTATAATTTGAGTTAATTTAATATAAAATTCATTATGGAAATTTATTATGTGATTTTAGTTTACTGTACTCATCATATAAAATACTTCCATTATATTAAGTAATGGTTTTAAATGCATTAAAAAGCAATATATTTCTAGTGAAAATATAACCTGAATAAGTACCAGCTTTGCAAATGTCTTCTACTTTACGAAACTAAAACGTTTTGACACGCGAGCCGGCAATTTTTCTTAACATTTTTTTTTCTTGGTAGTTCACCCCACGTATATCCTGCAATTTCACATTCACCTCCATTAATTTAATGCTTCCTGGTTTATTAATATTCTTTTACTATAGCTGTGAGCGCATACAAATTTAATTTTATTTACAAGTAAGATAATCATTTAAATTGTAGTCATATATAAAGGTCGTGCAGACAACTAGCACACCCTTTTTTATATTAAAATGAAAAAGAATTTTATAAAATAATTCATTTCTTTGCTAATACAAAAGTGCACGAGGTAAGGATTTTGAATTATAAAAGTTTAAAAAATAAATTACATCAATACATTCCAAGAAT
>JAODAH020030480.1:0-10571 GCA_027574865.2 Coproporus ventriculus
AAATCATTATATTTATTTAATTCAGTATATTTGATTAACTAAAAACTAAATGAGAAAAAGGTAGAATTGTAAAGAGAAAATATATTTTCTCTCGTATTTCATCTAGAAAATCAACAAACCTTTCAGTAGCATCCAGGGATATTAAATTTAACCATCCCGCCAACGCGAACATCCAGGTTCCATAGCCTACGTTTAAATTTTCCTACCATCCAACTTTATTAAATTGAAAACTATTTGATAATTACACAGACACGAATTAAATTTCCCTAGTTATTAATAGAACAGACACAATACGAAATGCGAACTTTACACGCATGTAACTACCTGATTTAGTTAATTTATTTATTTTCTATAATTAATTTCATTGCTTAACTAATCTGTACATTTTTAATAATTCATTTTCATAAGTGAACGGGTAATTATTTTAATTAAAGGATTTGTTTTATATTACGGAAATAAAACCAGAAACAATTTTTTTCTATAATACGAAAATATTTTATTTTATCATATTTCTAGTAGAAATCGAGCTAGAGACACTTAAATAATTATTATTCTTCATATTTTGTTCCCATTTTTTGAAATCAAATAGAAATAGTTCAGAAGATTTGACATACAGAATAGCCAACTGATTTTTTTTCAATGCTGCCAACTTCAAATCTTCAAATTTACTATTGTAAGATCTGTTTCTTTATAGATTAAATTAATTAAATCAATGTTTCGAAATTATGTTTAAGACAGAAATTTAATTCCAGAAGCGTTGATTTCCTTTTGTATAAATTCTATTCCAATTAAATGAAATATCTTTAGTCAAGAGGGTTACAAATAATCTCATTAAACTATTATCTATCCGATAGTAACTAAACAAAGATCGATTGATTAAATAAACTGTCGATTAATTAACTGTCAAATTCCAGGTCCATCCTTGTAATTTAATAATTACATAAACCGTGTACTATTTATATTTATGTCACAAATAAATACAATTAATTTTGTGATTCGGGGTAAATATTAATATTTTTATTAAATTTAACGTTAAGTTCAAATTTCTGGATAAGTACTGTCAAGGTGAGATAAAACTTGATGGTTTATTCTGCGTTATCAATCTGTTTTAATTAAATACTTTATCAGCTGATGAGTTAATCTTAAATTTCCTCAATTTTATTTTAAATGTTTCAAGTGAGATTTGTTTAATTTAAACAATTATAAAAAAAAGTAAATACCTGTAGTTTTAATTTTTTTTTTGTTTACAAATAAATAAAAAAATTTCCATAGGCGTTTTGATTTATTTATTTCTTTTTGGATAATAAGATTTTTGGTGGTTAAATTAATTATTAACAAAGTAATTAATAATAATGTTGCAATTTTTTAATGAGAAATGTGCGATTTCGAGTAAATAGAAGAATTCAAAAATATTTTCCTTTTTTTTTATACTTTCTCTTAAAAATAATCGTGCAGAACCATTTCGAAACTGCTCATCGTTATGTGAAACAAGTAAATATCTATTGAAAGCAAAGATAATTGTTCTTGTGCGTGCGCATTACCGTGCAAATTCTGTTATATGATTTGTAGAAAAAGATTGAATTATTGAATAATAAAATTTTTGAAATTTTTTCGGTTTTTATGGTTTTTCTTTTTTTTGAATCGGACGGATTTTTTCTATAGGTCCAAGATAAAAAATCCAATCCCGGCGAGTCTCGAACTCACGACCTTCCGCTTCCCAGGTGTCCCGCCGGGATTGGATTTTTTATCTTTACCCTAATCCAAAAATTTTTATTTAAATCTTAGAAATAATAATAAAAGTGAGATGTAATGATTTTAGATTGTATATCTTAGATACCTACGATTTTTATTTAAAAAAAATAAAAATAAACAAAAATTTTATCATCTAGATGGCTATGAATAAAATATTATAACAAAAATCGCAGCCGCCTTAATGAAATTATAATTTTAAATAAACAATTTTTTTTTTAAATTTATAACTTTTAAACGCTTCATTGGATTTATATAAAATTCCTGTAGGATCTTCTTAAATATTCCAATTTCAAAAATTTTTTTCGATCCAAATAAAAAATTTTTTTTTGCATCAATCCAATGAATTAAATTCGTTAGAAATTAAAATGCAACGAATATTTTCATTCGCAATGATCAAAGTAGAAGGAATTTCACGAGTCATTAAATTTAAAAGAAACAAATTGTAAATTTCACCACCCGAAAAGAACGGATACTTTCTAAAATTCTTTGTTAATGCAGAAATAATAAAAAAAAAAACGAATAGTTTCTTGCATCCAGTTTCCTGATTAACGCAAGGATATTTTAATTAGCAAAAAGGAATTTCGCGTAACGGTATGAGGATATTATGACATCCAAACCGGTAGCCGAAACTTAATTGTTCAAAATAAATTAGTGTTAAATGGAATTTATTAAAAAAAAAGGTTTCAACCTTTCTCATATTATTTATTATAATTATATTAATTATTATTATTGATTTAAATGTCTAATTATCCTTTTTTTTCCTTGTTACAGGTAAGCTGTTCTGAATTAAACAATAGTAGAGTGAAATTTTGGTTCTTTGAGGTATTTTAAGGTTTTTATTTCATTTTAAAAATCATAAGAAATAAATAAAATGCATGTTTTAATGTTTTATGGAGGTTGAAACTGTTTAAAATGATAAAATTGCGCTTTTTTATTTAAAAATTTTATTAGAAAATGTCAATTTGAATTAATTTGTATTCGTTTCCATCCCGGAAATTGCCGAAGATTTTAAAATTGAATTTTATTTTTCAGCCAACTACGATTTATCTTTATCGCGATTAATAATAAAAATATTAGTAGTCTATGTTTAATTTTTGGATTATAATGAGTGGAAAGGAGATGGAGTGATAGTGGATTGTATGTATTAGAAAAGGATTGAATAATAGAAAAATAAAAATTAGAAAATTAATTTTTTTGTTGTGACATTTTAGATCCGGCGCCATTAAGTTTGACATTTTAAAAGTAGCTGCAATATAATTAAAATAACTGTTATAATTTAAAATATTTTAAATAGCATGCAACTTTCAAAAAAATGCTGCACCCACCTTGATATTTATTTTTATTAATTTTTTTTTTCGACATAAATTACTTTTCTAAATATTTCACCTTGAAGGACACATTAATAAATCCATTTTTATACAATTTTTGAAGACATAATGAGTGGAAGTGTATGAAAATGAAATTTGCTATATAAATCGAAGTAGAAAGCCTCGATTATAATAAAAAGAAATAACTCGACGCTTGCGGGCTATTATTATCTCATTTTTATGTGTAAAACAACATTCTTTCAAGGTTCCGGTATTTCCACTTATCTTTTCCGTGTATTAAAAAATGAAATAAATAAAAAATTTACATATTTTAAAAAAAAATCGCGTTCTGATTGCCTAATATTCCCGTTCGCGCATAACAATCAGATCGCGCAATACCCGCGCGCTCCTTTCACTTTTTATAGCAAAATCGGCCGTTCCCCGTTATCATAAGAAATTGATTAATTTCTTTGGGGGGGTGATAACGTCGTACCCAACAAATTGAATAATATTGTTTGTTAATTGGTCGGCGCGAATGTTGTTGCATTGTGAAATATGAAGCCGTCATATAAAATAATGGAAAAAAAAAAATAATTTTGCAACTGTTGCGTAAAAATTGATCGGGAACGCGAGGTGTTGTGTTGATTGGAACGTGGCCGTTCGGTCTTGAAATCAATCGAATGCTTTCGAAACACCTGCATGGAATGATTAAGTTTTAATTAATATTAGAAGCGATTTAAAAAAAAAAAAATTAATGTGATTAATGGGGGTGATGTGTTTGTATGCAATTCTTACCTATTGGGAGTTGTTTTTAGGCGCAGCGAGGTATTAAGGACAAGCTAATTGCAGAAAAATTTAAACTTTATTCATTGGAATGTCTTATTAGGAGTTTCTGGAAATTTTGTAAGAATTAATCTTCTTTACTTTCTTTGACAGATAAGTACTTTCAAAAAATCTATAACGTATGCAACCCAATTTACATTAAGATGGCGGAATACTTTTAATTCCCATGTATTTTAATTAATTGATTTATAAAACTGGTAGAATCTATGAAAAAATATATAAAATGAATTTAAATCAATTAATATTCATATTTTTTTACATTAATTAGCATTAATTGTATTCATTACGAAATAAACAAAAAGTAAATCGCAATGCAAAAAAAAATAAAATATTTTATAAATAGTATAACTGTCGTAGTTAAATATTAATTGTTGTGCTATCTTATCACTTGCCAGCATTGTTCTAATATTTTTGTTATACATTTTTTTTTTTTTCATATTTTCTGAATATTTCTGGTGTAATTAAAAGAAATATCGAAATATGCCATTCATTTGCGTCGGTTTTTTTTATTTAGTGGGTCAGTAATGCCATAACTAGTTTATTTACCGTTTACTTTTATGTTGTAATTGCATAACGCCCCAGTGCATCCAGTTCCACCATCCACCCGCATCAAAAGGAAAAGAAGTGCACGAGTAATACCGATACCAAGGAAAATTGATGGAAATTGTCAACGTAACTATAGAAACTCTCTTGCAACTAGGTTTTAATATAAAATGAAAATTTCTACACAGAAAGGATCGATCCGTGTAAAATTTTGTTTACATTACAATTTTACTTCACAGGATTACCGCAAATTAATTTTGTTTGGGTACAAAACGGATTTATTAATGAGACAAAAAAACTCTTAATATATTTATTTACCAAAATAAATTTTATTTAACAAATTCTTCTGCTTTTTGAATAACTTTTTGTAAATCTGGAATGGCGAGATTGAAAAGTTCCTGTTCGTACTCATTCAACTTCCCTAAATCTAAACTTCTTTCAATCCCATTCATCCCCAAAACAATTTGGCTCGAAAAATATTTCGCTGGTGTTAAATCAGATTTAACATATGCAGTTTCAATCACATCTTTTTCACCTTTAAGTCCACGGATTAATGCGTATACAAATCTTGCTCCTGCATAAGAAGCTGAGAAATTATCACAACCAAAATTTAAAGCATCTTCTGCACTATCACGAATTTTTTGTGTGATTCTAATAACTTCTTCATTTTGTAATTTAAGTAATGGCATACCTTTTGATAAAAGAGGGATTAAGGTTTGTTTGGAATGTCCTCCAATAACAGGCATGTGGACTTCTAAAGGATTTAAATTCTTCATTTGTGCTACCACACTATTAGCACGAATATTATCTATAGTTGTCACACCAAAAATTCTTTTAGAATCTAAAACTCCAGCTTTATTAAAAACTTCACATATTATTGGAACAATTGAATTTAAAGGATTTGTAAGGACAGCTATTAAAGCTTTAGGACAAACTTCTGCACAAACACATGCTATATCTCTTATTATTGGTGCATTTATATAAAAAAGATCTTCCATATCATGTACATTTTGACTTATAGGAAAACCAGCAGGAATAACAACAATATCACAATCTTTAAATGCTTTTTTTGAATTTAAAATTCCACTGAATCCTTTAACAATTGCAGGTGTATCCACAGCTGATAAATCACGTACCAAAGATTCAGAATTAAGAATGTCGTAAAGGTGAAGTTCACTAATATCAGCAAAACGTTTTAAAAGTAATGAGAGTGGTGCACCAATTCCTGATTTTACTCCTGCGATTGCTACACGAAATTTTTTATTTTGTACCGATTGACAAAATGAACGGAAATTTGTATGGATTTTGAACATTTTTGATAACATAATGGAAGTTTTTAGAATTTTATGATAATTTGAATTATGTTTTGAAGTATTGATTTTATTAGGACTGATTAATTGTTTAGAAAATTTATTTTATTACCATGACAACGAATACGACTTCCATTAATTAAATTATTTTATGTTTTTATTTTACCGAAAACTTTCCTGGAATTTGTTGAAGATAATGGCATAGTTTATTTGGAAAGTAATAAATATTCATTTTTATCCAAAGAAATTGAAATTAGGCAAAACGATTGCATAAAAGCGTAGGTACTACTTTTCTTTGGCGTACAAATAGTACAGTGATAAATCCGCGCCAAAGAAAAGTAGTACCAAGAAATTATTAGATTTTAGAAAGTTTTAATCGATGCTTTCATAACTATTAAGTAGTACTACCATAATATAACAGTTTTTTGTGATCTAGAGAACTACGAAATTAATAAAGCGACTGTATTTCTGCTTACCATTTTACACGCGCTTTTCTACTATTGGTCGAGTTGGAATATTGGAATGCGCGCGAAGCGGTTTCCATATTTTTCCGCACATGCGCATTGAAATGACACTTCTGGTCTATAGTTATTTAACTACTTCTCCTTTATTTTTATTTTATCTACATGTAAAGGCTGAAAATGAAAAATTGAGTAACTTGATTTTATTTGTTTATATCTCTTACTTTTATCTTTATCTTGTTTTTTTTTCTTTTTGTATATATCGATTAATTTAGAATTAAAAATTTTCCACAGGCGCATTTTTCTTCTCTTCTTTTTCTACAGCACAATTTGAAGCACTGGGCACTACCGCCATGTTGTTTTTACATCTTCATTACAACAACACCATCTACAGATAAAGAAGAATATACAGATAGGCATATCTCTTTTGTATTCATTACCAGAAATAACTTTAGTTTAAAGTCCGACGATTGGTAGTACAAGGAATAAAAAAGGCGCGTTTTTTAAATATAAATTAAAATAAATTTTAAAAAAGCAAATTTCGGTCATTGAGTCTCGAACTACCAACTTGGGAAGCGGAAGGTCGTGAGTTCGAGACCCGTATACTAATCAAATTTTCAACTAATTTAAAATTCTATTCCGATTAAATTACGAAACTATCACAATATTTAGATTTTTATCTGATTATATGACATTTCTTATAAAATGTCTGTTAAATTCCATGCAAATTTTGCCACTCCTAATATAAAACAATGACTATTATTATTATTATTATTTATTTTTTTGGTTTGATACGATTATCAATATACATACTAATAATATGAATATAAAAAAAATGTTTGAATATTACATAAAATTTTTAAATAAAAACGCTTTAGCAAATGATTATGGAGCCCGTCCTTGACATTATGGTGATGATAATAGGCGAAGTGTACGACCAAAAACCTAAATATCAATCGGAGCAAGGAAACACGTATTAATTAAAATGATATAAAAATTAAAATAATTATTAATCTTTAAATAATTTTTAATTTTAGAAATTTTAAATTATTTTTAGTAAATAAACTTGCAAAAATCCATGCACAAATTAAAATGACGCGAAATATTTGTTTTTTCCGCCTTAAATTGACGGCCATTTGTAATAATGCAGGAGTGCCAACTTAAATTCTATCAATGAAAAATCTAATCAGGCGCACTTCATTATTATTATTATTTCTATTTACAAAGCTTAATTATGTATAAAATAATAACATTCGTATTATTATTAATTGATTTATGAATATTTAATCCCTTTTGTGACATTTACTTTTAATTATAATGCAGAAGTGTCAAATCTCTTCTTGTCACCATAATATAAATTAAAATTTAAAACTTAAAATAAATTTATATATATAAATCAAATATCTGTCTGTCAAGTTTAAAATGTGCAAAAGATTTGGCAATGTATTAAAAAGTAGAAAGTAAGTTAATTACAAATTTTTTTTTCTCTTTCTGAGTGTCTGAAAATGTTAATTAAAAACCAATTTCGCATCGTAGGTAGAAAGAGAAAGAGTTAAAAAAAGAAGGAATTATCTAATCTGAGTGAATGAGCCGACCGCATTGCTATTTTTTAATTTGTAATTAATTTGTTGTTTGAAAGTAGATACACGATAACAACGGTCTCGACATGAACGACCTTCAAATTTTGGATTAACTACATTCTTTGAAATTTATAAGAAATGCAATTCCTTTCTTATTTTATTTATTATTTTCCATCCGCTGGTTATTTATAATATAAATCTTAGTGGATTTTCTTTTTTTAAAAGCTCTGTTTGTGAGTTCACTGAGTATATAATTTAACGAACTAGATAATAATAACCTTGAATATTAAACTAAAAAATACTTTCCAATAATAATGCAAAATAATAACAAAAACACGAGTTGTTATTACATAATATTAAAATAACTTTTTTGAAAAAGAAAAAAACAGTTTTAAATATCATATTATGTTGTAATTGTAAAGTTGAAAATGTGGCAACGTTGACGATTCAATATTCACCAAAGCGCAACTTATTAGTTTGTGTCTGATTTATGACATCAATGTAAATATTGTACGGTAATATTTATTCACAATAATATAAATATTATTAATTGAAAATACGATTTTAGGTATAAAATTTACTGAAAAGTTGTGAAGTTTTGAATTTTTTTTTAATGATCTCAATTTTGAATATTTTTTATGCATTTCTAAACGCATTTTTTCATTAGGATCAGATTGGCTGAGTGGTCTAAAGAGCCAAGTTTGAATTTACAAGTTTTGACTGTTGGTAGTTCGAGACTCAATGACCGAAATTTGCTTCTTTTTATTTTATTTTAATTTATATTTAAAAAACGCGCCTTTTTTTATTAATTGTGCTACCAATCGTCGGAGTTTAAACTAAAGTTATTTTTGGTAATGAATACAAAAGAGATATGCCTATTTGTATATTCTTCTTTATCTATAGATGGTATTGTTGTAGTAAAGATGTAAAAACAACATGGCGGTAGTGCCCAGTGCTTCAAATTGTGTTGTTGAAAAAGAAGAGAAGAAAAATGCGTCAGTGGGACACCTGGGAAGCTGAACCGAAATTTTGTATTCAAATCTCAGAAATAATAGAAGAAATGAGATGAATGATTGATTAGTTGAAAAAAGATGGAATCTTCCTCGTAAATAGTTTTAATTCCGTTCCTTTTAAAAGAAAATTAATAAGTTTCATGGTTGGATCACTAATGCAACCCTCTCAAAGTAAACCACATTATTAAATATAATATTGATCAAGTTTTACTCTTGTGGTAAATCAAATTTCCACTCTGGAAACATCTCAGGACCACCCTCTTTCCACTTAATCTCCGAATTTGTGGCTTTAAGATTTACCTCTAAAATCAAAATTGCAACATCAAATTTATTTTTATAATAAAACAATAAAATTCATACAAATTAAATTTTTTTATAATGAACTGTCATTAATAAAAATTATTTTATGGCCAACTGTCATATGAAAAAAATAAAATAAATGTGGCGCCAAAATTTAAATTATTATCCTTTTCTTCTATCATTTTAAATCGTGTGGAGGTTAATTTATATAAAATTGCTTCTTACTCGATTAAAATATTTACTAAACTTCAAAAATTCTTTAATTACATATTAATTATCTTCTGTTATTCATAAATAACATCAATAAATAAAAATTTTGGGGATATTTTCTTTATCTTTAAAGATACGTCTAATCACTGATAAGTATATAAATAGTCAATTGGATTAAAAACACAATAAAATAATTTTTTAATACGTTTAGTATTCAAATTTTTAGGGAAGAAAAATTGCAAGATCATAATCTTTCCTTAAACGGATTTAACTGATAGTGTTGTGTAGGTTATGGATGACAGCTGAGTGGATAATGCCATGACCTTGTTAATTGATAATTTAAATGCTTTAAATACACGTGCAATTATAACTGAAATTAATTAATTGATTTTCTTTTTATTGTTTCAGTTGATGTGGATTGTTTTGAAAAAACGATTTTTTAAATTGGTAAGTTTATCTTTGTATTATCAAAATAAGTGATCGTGAAATTGATAAATTTAGAAGGTCAAGTTCAATCGACTTTAAAGGCGCAATTTGGAATTAATTAGATTCATCTTTCTTTGTACGTAACATTTTTCTTTCCAATTTATCTGTGAAGGGTTTTTATTTTTTATTTAATTCATTGATAAATTTGAAGATTTTCTTTGATACCTATCTGGATTTTATGTGTAATTGTTTATATTATTAGTTTATAGCACAAAATTGAGTAATAATTAAGTAATTAATATAATAAGTTGAACATGAATGTTTTGCCATATCCTTAATTTGTAAATTTAGTTCATTTGTATAAAACCTTGTGTAGGATTTTGAATTGTTCATTTATAAATTTAAAAAAAAATCACCTTTTCAATGCTATTGGCATTTTTTGTCCAAAAAGATAAGAAAACATGTAAATATAAATTTAATTATATTTAAAATATAAAAAGGGACGCCATTTTTAAAATTCCTCGAGGTAGTAACTCATGTTGCTGTTAGATGGCATCAACCAATCCGATTTATGGGGGATCCCTTATTTTTTTTTAATAGATCTTCTCTGCCTCAAATATATTTATTTTAAAATAAAAGTCTGTAAATTAAGCACATGAAACGTCTACTAAAAGAAAGGAATCCCCATATTGTATCGGAACACGGTTGATACCATCTAGCGGTAACATGCGTTACTAGTTGAGAAGCATTTTAAAAATGGCGACCCATTTTTATATTTCATAAATTTTAAAATGTGTTTAAAAAATATTTAGGACATCATATTCGT